>CAUYSK010114727.1:0-57316 GCA_963575035.1 Avahi laniger
CAGCTCAAAATCATCCCCTCCAACCACCAAGCAAAACAGCGCCCCCAATTCATCTGCCAACACCCCACCCTTTCTGCAGAGGCCGTGGACACAGCGCAAAGACCTCAGGAAAGGACCCAGAGGCAGGAAACCCAGCTCAAATCCCAGATCTGTCTCCACCAACAGGGTGCTCTGGGCTACACAGTGAGCCCTGTCCCTGTCCACTCAGTGTCCTCGGCCATAGAAAGAGGGACATGGACACGGACCCAGAGTGTCAGGAGGAGCACGGCACTTGCTCCCAGCAGCCCACAAACAGAAGCTTATCCCGAGACATCTGTTGGTTTCTATGTCCAGTGCTGGCTTTTGTGCCCAGGAAGCCCTGACTGAGACTCTTGTCCATCCCGTCCTCTGACAACGGAAAGAGCCGACTGGAAGACTCTGAGAAGAGGACACAGCACTGGGCACAAAGAACCCTGATAGACATCAGGAAACACGTCTTCTCAGATCACTCCTGGGACCCAGCAACACAATGAGTCTCATCCCAAAATAATGCCACGTATATGATGTGTACATGACACAAAAGTCACACGGCGATCTCAATTCCTCACCAAAATGTTCCATTTTGACAGGTGTGGAAATAACATTCTCAGTATCTAACTGACCTCCCCAAGGTCACCTGGTTCATCAGCAGAAGCCACAACTGTCCAAGATCAGCACCGGCCCCACACACGTGTCTGTGGGAAGGGCACCTGGAGCTCTGCCAAAGGGTGACGCCTCCAGCTGAGCCTTGGGCACCTCACATTGTGTTAAGATAGGGTGTCAGATGTGTCCTCTAAACCCTGGGGCTTCACTCTGGGAGCGCCTCCCAGGTTGGCGGCCCAGGTCTAGAATGGCTGTGCCCCTTCTCTTCCCCCTTTCTATTCTCAGAGAAGTCTGATGTCCAGTGCAAACTGGAGCTGAAAATAAAATAAAATCTCAGTCTGCACTGAGATGAGCAGTGGACAGCAGGACTGCTCGGGCCATCTCTAGCGAGCAGAAGCGGACCACGAGGAAGCCTGCTGCACACGGAGTGAGCTGTCCCCCGTCCCCTCCTGCAGCCGCACGCTCAGGGCTCCGGAGCCAGACCCCAGGCACGGCACACGGACACAGGCCCTCTGAGGAGCCCTGTGCAGCTCGCCTGTGGCTGCAGACCAGGGTCTCACCTGTCACTGGGGGGCTGGCTCTGAGAATCTGCTGGGACTTTTTAAAAAACAAGTACGCACTTTCTTTCTTATGATGAAAGTTACTTTGTTGTAGAAAATTTTAAAAAGTAGATACATACAAAAAGAAGCCGGTGGAATCTGCCTCCCCCTCCCTCCCACAGCCCAAGATTAGCCAGTATCAGCCACACGGACGGAGCCCTCCCGACTTTTCCACACATATGTATTCAAAAGGCAAACAGTGTTGTATGTCCGTATCATTAAATTTTCTCCTGTGCTGTAATTTTTAGCAGTGGTGTGGTCCCCACTGCCCAGCTGGAACAGAATGCCCCTGTACATGAATGTCATCTGGTCTCCCATTTTCAGTGTTACGACCAACGCTGTGAGGAACACTCCATAGTCCGAAATGCTCAATATCCTTCGTGGCTGCCTCAGGATAAACACCTAGAGGTGCAGTTTGCTTTGGGGTCTACATCGCTAGAACTTCTAGAAAGTCCTGGAACTTCCAGGGTCACACACATCACCCGAGAGTGGAGCAAACATCTGAAAGGTGAAGCCCATTCCATTTTTCTGTTTGAGTATATCTGATCCCCTTCCCCAAAAGAAATCGTCTTGTCAAAGTTCAAGGACTTATAGTGTCTGGGCAGTTACGAAACCAATGTCCAAAGAGCAGGGCAGAGAGGAGAAGGCGGCAGCTCTGACAGCTCTGCACACAAGACCCCCTCCATTCCCCGGGTCGGTGCTCAGGCCCAGGACGGGACAGGCCACTAGAACGTGCTAGAACGTAAATCCCGTAACAAGAGAGAACCACATGGGACCCCCCGGGGTCTCCAGCACATGGTCCAGTTCCTGGCTGAGGCCATAAATACTCACAAACCGAATGGGTTAATGAGGCGGGAGGGGAGTGGAAGGGAGCACTCGTCATAATATCATACAGCATTTCCCATGATCAAGACCGTAGCCTCAAGATTATGATGTATTGCCCCCAGAATCGGGCAAAGGCAGCACCATTCCCCTCCCGCCTGAACAATGACAAGGCCTGGTACCATCTGCCATGGCCTGAAATGCATAATTCCCACAAACGTTCATATGTTGAAGTCCAAACCCCCAGGACCGCAGACTGCGACACTGTCTGGAGACAGGATCTTCACAGGGGTAATTTGGTTCGAAGGAAATCCTTCGGGTGGGCCCAATCCAATCTGACTGGCATCCTTATGTTAAGAGAAGATGAAGACGCAGGCACACAGGGGGTGACCACGTGAGGACACAACAAGAAGATGCCTGTCGTCCGCAAGCCAACGAGCGAGGCCTCAGGAGACCCAGCCCGGCCCACGTCTTGACCATGGGCTCCCAGCTTCCAGGACTGTGAGAAAGAACCAGCTGCAGTCGAAGCCACCTAGGCTGTGGCACTTTGCTAGGGCAGCCCGATTTGACTAGGACACCTTCTTATGGCTCTGAGATGCCTGGTGGTGGTCTGGAAGGAAATACTGCTAGGAGGACCCTGGGCTCCCAGGCGGAGCAGGTGGCCCCGAGGTGCCGGCCACTGTCCGGACCACCCTGGCCTCACTCTCTCCCCTCTGAAGCGAGGACTGACTGTGTGCAGCTGATCAGAGCAATGGGGCACAGATGGCCCCTGACCCCCACGTGAGAAGTCGTCTTCCCCTTCCTGCATCTATGTTTAAAGGCGGGAAGGGGGCGCTAGGAGAAAACGCCCCTATAAGTGAAACTGCTTAATGTAATTAGGAAGCCTGGACCGTTTGACAGAAGTTACAAAACGCTGGAGGAGGAACACAGGAGCGGCAGACACAGGACACCCAGCCACTTTCAGCTCTTCCTCCACCTAGTGAATCCCAATAAAGTTGATTGAGGGTGTACTATAAACCAGACTGTCACAGGGGGGTTATGTGCATCATGTGATTTAGTGTCACAGAATCCAGATGCCTCCATGAGGAAGGGAATTTATTGAACGATTAACTTCAATGATATTTTTTTCCAGCACTTGCTATGTGTATAGCCCCACTGAAATGTTGGAGTTGAAAAACCGTGAAAGAATCTATTTCCCACATTCGGGAGGCTTACAGCGAGACAGAGAGAAGGAGAGAAAGGGGAGAGACAGAAAAGGGGAAGGCATGTAACGTAAGACGGTGACTACAGAATGAAATGCTGACTGTCGAGGAATGTCAAACATTCAGAAAGGACACCATATGCAGAATGAGTAAGGTGAGCCTAGGCTGGAGGATTTATAAAAGCTGCATTAGCATTTGAGTCCGCTGAGTAATCAGTCTGCTTACTGACTGGAATTAAACTCCATCTTGCCCTCCAAGAACCAAATAAATGAGGTCACTCCAAAATTGCTCTGCAGGCTTCCCATCGCCGCCCCCCATAAGCTGGTCAGCCCGCTCACTCCGTGAGACAGACCAGTGCTCCCCAGCGCACACGGCACCCCAGCCAGCAGCCTGCGCTCCACAAGCCTGTGCTCTGTTCACTCTGTCGACTTAAAAGCTCACCTACGATCCCTGGGTCTGCTCTTAAACCTGTTTATGCCAATTGTGTCGAGTTTAATGAAATACTGCAGAAACCAATCACATGTGATCATAAAAAAAGAGATTCGTTGTTGCTATGAACGCTGATGTCAACGTTTTCGAGAGCCTTGAGAAAGGCACAGTCATTAAAACTCTCTATTTAATCACACTTAAGTAGGCAGTTGTAAAAAAAAAGGGGGAAGGTCCAGAGGATTCCTGTGCTCAGATCATTCTATAAGTACCTTTAAGCTTCATTACACTTTGAGGAGAACCAAGTGGAAAATTTCAGGGTTCACTGTGGATGTACACTGTGTAAACGCAAGACGCAGAACCCAGTCCCTGGACCGAACTCACAGACAGGCAGGGGGTACTTGATAGACAGCTCCTTTCATCTGTTTTCAGACACAAGGAAATGCTACAGTGGATGTTTTAGGATTCCACAAGTTAACTGATGTTTCAATAACCTCCTATAAAGTTCTGATCCCTTTAAGCGACAAGTTCTGACTGGCTGTGAAAGCAAGTCTGTAGTAAGTGACGTGCAAGCAGCAGTCACTCATTACCGCTGTAATCACACCGGTGACACTCACGGTCACAGTCACTCTGCACTCACTCCATTGAGGACACGATGCAGTGTGGTTTTGTGTTCTCCCTCCATCCCCACAGCAGCCTGCTGAGCTAGGAACCCTCCTCATCCCCACCTTGCCAGTAAGGAAGCTGAGGTCCTGGCTTGGCACAGTGAGGCCACGTGCCAAGAGTGGAGCCCCAGGAGACCGGGACCTATCTGACCTCTTATTCCACCATGGGGAGGAATCATCAACTTTCCCACCTTCCTTTTACTACTTTCTAGTAAACTTTACTACTTACTTTACTACTTTCCTACCTCCCTGATACTCCAAAAAGCAAGAGTGGTACTCCCTCCACCAGGGATCCTCCAACCTTGGCCTCTCTCCTCCCTGCCCCTCAGGTTTGCAGGAGAACGTGCGAGAACAGGCTCGCAGGGAGGCAGCCAGGAAGTGGGCGGGGGTCTGTTCTCTCGCACGGCCAGGTCAGACACAAGGCGACAACTTGACAATGGTGCAGTCTTTCGGACCCCTATCGATACCCACCAATTACAGCTGGATCTCCTCATTCAAGGCAGCTGCGTTCCATAAAGTCGCTGCACAGATTCAGCCAACGCTGGGCTTCTGCCCCTCAGGGAAATACGGAGTTTGTTTCCCATGAGCCTCTGGCCACATTTTCATCAACCGATCAACACACAACCTACTTTCGTGTGTGTCTCAGTTTAAAGACACCTTGTTTTATACGTACTGTGGATTCATCAGCACTGAATTCACAGCCAGTAACGCTGTAACTCATGCCTGAACGAAGCTTCTCGGACACAAGTCTTTTTCTGCAAGGCATGCCACAGCCCTCGTGTGCTCAGGGACTGGACAGCACTTCAGCAACGCACTGGGAGGCATTCTAAACAGCAAAATCACCAACAGAAGCACAAAAGTGGGGAAAATGCGGCACTAAACAGACGGTCAAACAGTATGAGCTGAAAGAAGGCAGAGTCGCCTTGCTCAGTCAGCTGAGGATGTGCACCTACCTGCAAGCCCAACTTTTGGCCATTCTGCTCGTATCCTCAAATGACCACAAAAAATGCCCTGCTTATTGATCTTGGGGTTACAAATGTTACTTTATCAAGTGATCAAATTTGCAAATACAAAATCTATAAATACGAGGATCAACTGCAATTTAACCTATAGCTTTGCAGATTACTGAGTATTTTATTCACTTAAGAACTATCTCAAAAACTTGCCAATTCCAATGTCCCCAAATAATAAACCTGTCACTTCAGCATTATTAATCACAGCCTAGTCCATTTATAATTGTCAACTATGTGACTGTTTCTTTATACCTAAGATGTCTTATGCTCCTACCGGAAGCAACACCTCGGAGGAATCCTTGGAAGCTCAGGATGACAAGTTCACGCTGTGGAGTTTGTTTCCAAAGACACGCTCCTCTCTTCCAGATGTACGTTCTCCACCTCCAGATTTCTACTGATTTGCCACTGCCTTGCACGGCGAGGCTTGAAGCATTTTCTAGGCAGAGAAGCTGAGGAATCTGGCAAATGAAGGTTTTCTGGAGCACGAACAAGAAAACCCAATGGTCGCGTGCTCAGGATGGAAACGAGAAAGGGAACAAGAGGCTCTCAGGTGACAGGAAATCGTACATCACAGGTCACCCAGACCCAGAGGCTGCTGAGCCCTCAGTACTCCCCATGTCCCTGGCCCCCTCAGACACTCCCAGGTTTATTCAAGGTGGCCCAGGGCTGCAGCCCCACCGTTGGAAGACATCTCCTTCTAGAACATCGAACTTCAGCCTGCATCAGCACCACCAAGAGGGGCTGGTGGAAGGAAGATTTGGGGCCCCACTCCAATATTTCTGATTCAACAGATCTCGGGTGGGGCCAGAGAGTTTGTATTTCCATGTTCCCAGGTTTATGCCGGTGCTGCTGGTATGGGATCACACTGTAAGATCCACTGACCTAAAATCTCTGAGCATCAGCTTGGTTTGTGCTAACAGCCTTGTCACTTGTACGACACAACACCGGCTGCATGACAGCACCCTTTGTCGTCATCCTAACTCAGCCTCCCCACCGCCCTGGGAACAAACATTACAGCGCAGCCAGCTACTGCTTGAACGGCTCCAGTGACAGGGAGCTCAGAACCTCTTACAAGTCCAAGTCCTTTCCAACTGTCTCACTTTTCATACATTTTTCATTCCATTGAGTCACAATCTGCTCTCGCTACAAGTCTGCGCCTGGGCCCTGTTTCTTTCCATGAGCGAATCATATCAAGGCTGATTCCTCTGGCAAGGGAGCTGCATGATTTTCCCAGGGAAAAAAACAAGAATACACCTGGCTAGAGTGAAACAACCCTTTATATGGTATGACTATTTTTAAAGGCTTTCTAAAACAAATGTTGCCATTTTCCAAAACAGTCTGTGAACTTTGTGTCACGTGTTGAGAACCCAGCAGGTTTTCAGCTAAACACATCATCAAATAAGATACATTGCAGTGCCGCTGAGAGAACGTCTGCCCAGAAGTCAACAGGCCAAGGCCACGCTGCAGCCCTGCAGGCAAGTCTGAGCCATGAGGTCACGGAAGACAATTGTGCGGGAGGAGAGGGCAGTGGTTTGGGACGCTGGCGTGCAATTTGTGCAATACTGATAAAACAGCATCTGGCCGGTAGGCATCGGCCACAGCCAGCCCACGCTCTGTGCTCAAACGCACCCTCGAATCCTGCATAGTGTGCCCCATGAAGCAGACACTGGGATCGGAGCCCCGGCCACCCCACCCAGCTTCCAGTTACCAACTCTGGTCCCCAAATGAACTGCATCCACACATCCACCCCTCCCCTCACTTCACTGGGCCATTTTAAAGCCAACCCCAGACCACATCACTTCATCCATAAATATCTCAGTATGCATCTTTAAAAGACAAGAACTTTTTTAAAAAAATACAACAAACTACCAATATCGAGAACAACAATTCCTTAACATCACAAAATCTCCAATTCGTGTTCAAATTTCTCTGTCATGTATTTTTTGGGTTTTTTAAATTTTGTTTTTTGATTTAAAGTTTGAATTGGGATCCAAATAAAGTCTTATAATGTTTGTTTAATGTTTGTCTTCAGTTCCTCTACAGGACAAATTCTTTCTCTTCTTTTTGCAATTCATTTGAAAAACACTGGGGTCATTTTTGCCCAGTAGAATCTCCCCGACTCTGGAGTTTGCAGACGCCCCAACCTCGCTGCACAGATGGCTCTGCCCTGCGTGTCGGGCCGGTTGTAGACAGATCTGAGGCAGAGTCCCATCCTGGTTCGATTTCTGGCAAAGGACACGGCTGAGAGGCATCGTGTGTTTCCAGCAAGGAGGCACGTGTCCAGCGGCCACTTCTTTGTGACAATGCAGGTCACGGAGGATCAGGGCCGAGAGCCAGCCTTTCATTTATCAGGGGTTTGAGAGGGGCAATGGTTTAACTCTATCACATTTTCAATATCTATTAGCCGGAATTCCTCTTTCAATAAAAACTTTCCCTATTCCTCACTTTGGAAACCCTGAGATACAGTTTGTACAAGAAAGGAAGGTTAAATGTTTAATCGCTGCTCTTTATTTACCAGTTTTCAGAAAGAATGGGTTCCCTAGCAACGCCCCCCCCAAGGTAACTAAGGAGTACTGCTGTTGTTTTTTAAGTAATACTTTTTAAAGTCTGTTGTGTAGATCAGAAAATTATGTCTCAGTCCAAAGTACAAAGCTAACAGGTGTCATAACCTGGATCCAGTCCCACCCTGCCCTGAGGTCCCTGACCCTCCATGACCCCAGGCTGCCCTCCGGAAGGCTCACTCTGGAAAGACAGGCCACCGGCTGCCACATGCGTGCCTGAGGGCCAGCAGAGGGCCAGGGCGGGGTGTTCATGGCCATCACGCTGCGAAAAGAAGTGTTGGCTAAATGGAGAAAACTTTTCACTAAAATGGAAAATACCCACACAATTAAACACACCTCCTTATCCTTTCTGTATACTTGAGCCTTCAAATGTGACAAGGTTTGCAGCAAGGATAGGATAAAACTTTTTTTTTTTCTTACAAAAAATGGTTTGCTAATACTCATTTTTAACAAGCCTGCTGTAAACGCACTAGGAGAATCAGACGACTGTGACGGCATCGGAGAGGACCCTGAGCCACTGAAGCTTCTGGCCTTCGATGGAGGTAGAGTGCTGCTGGCAGGCCGACCCCACTCTCGGGTCCCAGCCTCACGCAAGCACAGGTGGAGTTAACTCCCAAAACCTCAGAGGTGCTTTTAGTGACCCAAGGAAACTGCTGCAGGTACCCACCTCTCTACACAGGGACTTTTTGAGCCACAGACCACACACATCACAGTCAAGCAACCCTCACATTTGAAGGTAAGATGGAAGGCTAGAGAACGAGGCAGCATTAACCCAGGGAGGAACCTGAGACTGGGGCCCTGGCTCAGACCCACAGCCGGCTGCCTCCCCACCCCACGCTCACCCTCCTCCCCGAGGGGATGCAGATTTGGGTGTGGGGATGGGCGTGCTGTTGCGTGTGGGTTTCTTGATGGGTGCCCCTCTTGCAGGTGAAGCACACTCCGGTGATGTAAACGCCGTGCCAATCGAATGCATCCCCACCTGGGATGCACAATGCTACCTTCCCATGCGCTAACTTCTCTCCAAATCAGGGCATTACCAAAAATAAGCATTTTATTTTCCCCTTCAGCAGTTGCTGCTGTTTCTCCCCGATCACACACAGCCACTGCCTTCAAGGGCCTCTCCATATTTAAAATATGTCATTGCTATAGCATCTGTGCCATTAAGAAAGAAAAGAAAGAAAAGGGTAAGATAGAACCCACTCAACCAGATTTTTCTTATCCATTGTGGACTTCCAGCTATCAGACTGGGCAGCATTCATTCACTCAAAACATTGCTTTGGGGCAGGTCCCTGGGGGAGAAGCTGCCTGTCGTGAACTGGGGACAGCATGTCAATATTTAAGCTGAAGGTGCCTTTCAAGCTGCTGGCCCCCACTCGGCCCTATCTCTCTGGCCCAGAGAGCAGCAACCCCAAACCGGCAGAAGCAGTTAATGGTCAGGGCGGGTGGGGATTCAGTGCCCTGTACCACACACCTGGTGGCACAGATGCAGACAAATCCTTGCTGGTGTGACCGGCCTGCAGCCCAGGCCTCCAGGGCCGCTTTAATCATTAGCCAAGGCTTTGTGTTCACTGGTGGATGTAAGCTGACACCCCGTGTCAATATGTTCCCTGCTGTCGACGCTTCACAATCCCCTCCACCTGCAGAGGTGGGGACAAAGGCTTCAGGAACAGTCTCCAACCCATGGGCTTTCATAGCCAGCTACAAAGGTAGTGGCCTGCCTGCTTGTGGAGGCTCAGCATTGTTCGGTGTTTTTTAATTCGTTGAGGGTTTTCCCTCTTTCTTAGTGGGTCAGTGAACTGAGACCCAAAGGCTCCTGGCTGCGGGGGAGGAGTTTTCCAGAAGGAAATGCAAATGCTGTCGGGAAGCCTTGCACTGGGGCACCTTTCCCAGAAATTCAGGCAATTTCCACCCTCCAAAGTTGGAAATAGCCTAAGGCCGAGATGTTATTTTAGGTGTGAGAGGGGATGGTGAAATCAAAGAAAAGTACAGATCAAAGTTTAGCTTGTGGTTAGTGGGGGTGAGGAAGCCACAGACATCCCTGGGAGCTTGTGTCCGCAGGGTCACGGGGCAGTTCCGCAGATGCTTTGAGGAGCAGCTGGATAGAGAGGCTGGGGGCAAAGGTCAGGGCCCCTTTCATGTAAGTATCTCCGAGAACCGGCCTGGGCTCTGAGCTGCCGCTACCCTGGGTCCTGCTCACCATGGAGTCCTTCAGGAAGGAATGGGGGGGCTTCCCTTCCAGCTTGAAGCTCATGCTGACATAGCGCCAAGCCACTGCAGGCTGGTCCAGGGCACCTCCAGGCCAGGAAGGCTCTGCAGGCCTTTGCTGGGAAAGCCCTGGGGTGATGGAGACATCATAATCCTGCCCAATCCAATGACAGCTCATAACCAGAGATTCCTCTTTTAAACAATTTCCACAAACAGCTCACGCTGTTACTCTGCGCATTCTCAAAATCTGTTCCATCTGAGCAGTCTGGGACAGTTTACAGAAAAGGCCACAGCCAGGCTCACAGGGAGCCTCCTCCATTACGTACTGTCTTCGCCGAGGGCCTGTCCCACTGCCCAGATGAGGCTGGAGCAGCTTCCTCGTTATTCCATGGGCCAAAGAGAAGTTCCAGAAATGCCTGGGGAACGCTGACGCTAGGAAAGAGGAGAAGGGAGGTGCCCGCCGTGTTGATTTCCCGAGGCTGCTGTAGCGCATCACCACAAACTGGGTGGCTTGAAACCAGCCGCTTATTCTTTCCCAGCTCTGAGGGCTATGAGTCTGACATCCAGGTGTCGGCAGGGCCACAGCCCTCTGACAGCTCTAGCGGAGGGTCCTTCCTTGCTTCTTCCACCTTCTCTCGGCTGCCAGGATGCTCTGGGTCCCTTATCTTGTGGACACAGCGCTCCCAGCTCTGCCTCGGTCGTCCCGTGGCCTTTTCCCCACGTGTCTGTGTCCTCTCCTCTTTAAGTTCACCAGTCACTGAATTTAGGCTCACCCTATTCAGTATGACCTCATCTCCATCATTATTCCAAATAAGGTCATATTTATGCAGAGGTTTCAAGTGGATGTGAATTTTGGGGGAACACGACCCCACTCACTTCACATACCCTACAGATCGTTCTGTGCGGTCCCTGAGAAGAAGAGATGCACCAGCTATTTGTTTCTGAGTCTAATGTTCTCTTCCTGTACAGTTTCCTTACGTCAACAGGCAGGCGTGAGTTCAACTGTGAAAGGTGCCCACGGCTTGCCCTTCTTCCCTGATACCTGCTCTCCTCCCATCAAGAGAAAGTCATGTGTGCAAGGAAATAAAGCAGAAAAACCTTCAGAGGGGTGAAATGCAGAGTTAAGAAAGGCAAACTTGAGAGCAGTCCAGGACTGTGGCTCTAACCTCTGCCCCGCCAGCTCTCTATCCCCGGCCTTCACAAGGACACTGGGAACTGCGCAGGAAATGAGGAATGGAGAAACTCAGTGAACTGATAAAGACATCGCCCAGCCCAGGCAGCATGGCCTGCTCTGGCCGCCCTGGGTGCTGGTGGCATCTGGACCATGGGGTGCAGATGAACTGTGGGACCAGGGAGCCCCAGCCCACACCCCAGCCCATCTTCACCCTGTGCTACTGGCTCCCACAGAGTAAATCCTGGACACTCGGGCTGGTCTGCACCTGCTCCAAGAAGATAGAGAACCGGCCGGCGCCAGCACCCGCACCCTCAACTGGAGCTGAGAGCCAAGACACAGGACCAGGACCAGGGCCTATGGCTGCCTAGGGCACAGCAGCTGGCAAAACAGGCTGAGGCTCATCCTCAAGCCAGGACATGCCCTCCGGAGGCACTGCTGGGGGAGAAGGGCCACCCCTGAAGTGGAGGCACCTGACCTTGCTGGCCTCACCCCTTCCCCACTTTCTAGCTGCGCAACCTCACACGCATGCCGACCCTCTGATCTGACTGCACCTGCCCACGCAGCCCCCATCCCCCCGAGCTGCTCCGTGTCCACAGGTCCATCCTCCACACCTGTCCCCTTCCAACAGGACCCTCCATAGTGCCCTCGGACGCCCCAGTGCTGGAGCAGGTTACTGAAAGAGCACGCTGGGATAACAGGGTGGCAAGGTGAAGTTTGGGGAAATGCAGCATCAGCCTATATTTTTGTTGCTGTCTCTCACCCAGCTTTTGTCAAAGCCATAGATGTTGCGTTTGGCTCTCTTGACCAAATGGAATACCTGGACTCTGACCAGTGGGATTCTTGAGACTTTTCTCTCTGCTTCCTGGAGAGCAGACAGATTAAGTGACCTGATACAACTCAATTTCACTGTGACTCTGGTCAAATGCGTTCGTACGAAGACTCCTGAAAAGACACACAGAATCCGGCAGGGGCGGCGGTGGGTGCAGACACCAGGCACATGCACAAGAGCACACACGCAGGCAACATTCAGTTAAGACTCTGCTGCGACGTGCAGATTGATGCCTCTGTGTTTCTGCAGTTAAACCATCTGTGAGCGGAAAATTACAAACACTGGATTTATGCACCACGAGAACAAGAAATTCACACCAAGAGACTTCTGTGAAGTCTTCTGTGATAACACTCACTCAAACAGGCCACTGCTGGTTGGGGCCACCGGAAGAGACCGACATAGCCCTTGAGCTCAAGGTCTCCGGATGCTCAGCACCTTTTCACAGCGCCCCCAGCCCAGCATTTGGCAGATGGGAAGTTTGGGTGTTTCGCGGCTGCTAAATTTGCACTGAAATAAAAGGGAGACCATTGAAGTGATTTCTTTTCATTCATCTGAAACCCCCAATCATCCATTTGGTGAGCATGATTCAGCTCGGGAGATTTCTTTCTGAAGTAATTCAATACCTTTGAGACACTCTGTCACGGCTGCTGGCGGGAGACGCATGGATGACAGCACGTGATCCTGGGCAGGCTTCCTGAACAGGCACAGTCTGTCCCTGTGCTGGTCTTGTTGCTCAGGTTGCTTCCCCTGAGTGGCTTTGTGAGTTTAAGCAAACCATACTGAACAAGGCCCTGACATGTGTGCAAGCACACACAAAACACACATAGCCCATACACACACAGCACACAACACACATGCACATACAACACACTCAAACACACCGTGCACACACAACACAGTACACATGCATACAACAGAAATACAACACAATACACATACACCATGACAAACACAACATATGCACGCACATACACCATACACACACATACAACACATATGACACATGCCACAATACATATGAACACACAACACACTTAAGGACACCACACACACAAAGTGCATATAACACACATGCACACACAACAAACACCATCACTCACACAGCAGACACATTACACATACATACAACACAACACACACATACACCATGCCACAACACACACAACACAGACATGCCACAACACACATGCATGTACAACACAAACACACCGTGCACACATACAAAACACATGCGACACAAATGCACACTCAACATACACCATGACACACAACGCACACACGCGGTCCATGCGTGCACAGCAATTTATGGGTGTAGTTAGCAAAACCCAGTTTGAAAGCACCAGCCTCACAGTGTACTGTGGCTCCTGATGTCACCTTTGACAGAAACAGCCTACTGCCTTAACTTCAATAAACACAGGGAAATGAAGCCATTATGACTCAGAAACTATTCTTACAACCTCTCCTCCAACGTCAGGAATCACAACGGCCAAGCAAAAAACAACCCGTGTGTGAGTGCGGCAGCTCGAGGGCTCTGCACCTGCCCGAGCTGAATCACTGTCCTGAACGCCACCCACACCAAGGGAGGTGGCCTCTGGAAGGCGGGGACATGGGGCTCCCTCAAGGACAGCGGCCCCTCTGTAAACACGCAGCACTTCCACGGGGCTGGCCAGGAGGCTGGCCAGGGAGTGGGCCACACATGGGACTCACGGTGTCCCAGTGAAGGCTGTGTCTGCACCTAAGGCCATCGGGAGTCATTGGTGCGCTGCTGCGATCCAGTCCTCGGACAGGGTATGCGGGCAGAGATAGGACGGAAAGAAAAAGACCACTGACGCTCTGCCTTTGAACTTCAATAAAAAGGGATCAGGCCACTGCTGAGACCAGTTAGGCCACTGCGTCATGAAAACATCCTGCAAACCAGAAACTACCAAGGACAGACTCACATACGTCCATGCTCTGAATGGTCCCTTCTAACCGTCCAAATGCGGATCACATGAGTCAATGTACTACATCCGTCACCCGTGCTGTCATCCTTAGGTAGCAGGGGACGTGCTCTGGAATGCATCGAACTGGTTCTCTCTCCTTAGATGGCAGGAGAACAAGATCAAAGACAAACAACAAGCAGCAAAGCCTGTAGGCACTAAAAGAACTTTATTGCGATCTCGAACTCATAGAACAGAGACTCAGGCTCCCCCACTCACCGTGTAGGTTCTGCATGCCAGGGCCAGCACTAAGAATTTAGATACATCATTTCATTCGCTCCTTGCAGTGACCCCAAGAGGAAGGTGGTATTGTTCCCATTTTACAGAAAAGGAAGGTAGAGCCCCAAAAAGTGACAGGACTCAGTGCAAGGCTCCACACTCTCTAGTGTGGTAGCCTGGATGGACCCAACCTGACTCTAGTCTGTGCCCATAACTGCTATTACATGTGAGCACACATGTGTACATATACGTGGAGATCACAGAACAGTTGGATCTCAGGCCAAGACTCTGTCTTGAGGAGCCCGGCCACTTCCCATCACTAAGGATCGCAGTCACCTAGAACAAACGTGGCACATCCTCATTCTGGCCCAGCAGACATGCCCCACAGAAGTGGCACAGGGGATGTTAGCAGATAAAGGCCCCAGTCGTCCCTTTATAGTTCTAAAAGCTGCGTCCAGGGCATCCAGGGCCCTGGTCATGTAAAGCCACAGGCCCTAATGAGGCTATACTGCAACAGCTCCTCTCTGACCTCCCTGTAGGATAACCCCCCTCCACCTGCGAACAGCTGCGGCTCAGGGCATGCCCACAATGCCTTAGTCCACATCCTCCACAATTTCCATGCAACATCTTCTCTGCTGATCCCTGTTTTTTTCCTCCTTTCAGACAAGGCTCATGCCAATAATTGTGGTCTCCTCTTTACATCAGCTCCCGGGAAACTCAGACCCTGCGTGCATGTGTCAATGGCTAAGTTAACATTTACAAAAGAGGTTTGCCTCCCAGCTCCTTTCTCAACCCCACTGTGCCCTTTTTAGGCCATGAATTACTCTAACTTCACATCCCCCTTTGTGAGCCGTCGCAGAAGATCCTGCTACTAGAAAAGTAACAGAGAAATGGGCGTCATAGGTAAGCGGCATGAGCACCACGGAAAATGTTTCTTCTGTCGTCGTATCTTAACCACACCAGGTAGTCACAAAGGCACTCTGTCCTTGAAGACAAACAAGCCTCACAAATGTAATGTCACCTTAATGGTGACAGATGTCCCTACAGTCCATTGTCGGCTGTTAGCAAGTGCAGCCAGCTGCACCCACCACGCCTTCTCTCTGCCAGTGAATTACCCCTGAGAATTTCAAAACAACCATTCCCTGGCCAGTGGTACCCCAGGAATTTTGGCAGACCTGGCAGCTCATAGCATTAAAACATGCTGGGACGAAGCTATTCTAGAACCTCTCCGAAGGGCTCATGGCCCTCAGGTTACACCCGCAGAGCAGAGGCAGGCGGTGTAGGGGCCAGGTGAATGCCAGGTGGAGGAGAGACCACCGCACAGGACAGAATAGAAA
The DNA here is from genome assembly GCA_963575035.1 of Avahi laniger. Lineage (NCBI taxonomy): Eukaryota > Metazoa > Chordata > Mammalia > Primates > Indriidae > Avahi > Avahi laniger. The sequence continues at coordinate 15,653 of CAUYSK010114727.1, forward strand.
AGCAGCCCGGCTGAGGGCAGGTCACAGAGGTGCATGTGGGGGCATTGACACCCCAGAGAACAGCAGGGCTGCCTCGGAGCTGACCATCACCCCAGCCTCAGGTGGAATGTCCAAAGGAAGCAGCCCACCTGCTCCCAAAGCTGGAAGGGTGAAGAGTCACAGAGTCCAATTATAACAAAGTCACTGTGATCGTCAATAACATGGAAGGTTGGCGTGGGAGGGAAAAGGAACCGGAGGGACCCTGTAGGGACTCCTGCATATGACGGCTCAGGCAGTGCTGAGACCAGGAGTGGTGTGGCAAGGCCCAGAGGGACGAGGCCTGAAGTCAGAACCTCCACTTGCAGCTCTCTCACGAGCACGCAACCTGTGGGGAGGTGCTCAGCGGCTCATACCCATGATGTCCAGATCGAGAGACATTCTGAGAACTGACGAGGCACAGAGGCCCAGAAGCAGGAAGCCCACCCTGAAACATGGGCTAATTTCCTCCCAAGTTCTACTAATAGAGAGAGAATTTTTTTTTCATACACCACTTATTCTTGGTTTTAAAATGTGGCCCATGAAAACATTCGAAGCAACACCAACAAACGTGTCTGGTCTCTGAGAGTATAGAAAGTGTATGGCCACACAAAGGAAGCCAAGGCTGGGCTGGCAACGGCCCCTTAGTGTCTGGGTGACGTGGGAAGTTTCCTCCTTGTCCTGAGTCCTGTGGTTAATTCACAGGCAGAGCATCCGGCGCACAGCAGGGATTCAATGAACAGTAACAAGGAGAAAATTAAAAACAGCTCTCAGGTGGCCTGGCCAGGACTACAGGGCCCAGTGATTCCCAAGGTGACATTCAAGATGTCAGTATTACCTGAGGGCACCTCCACGTCCACCCAAAGTGCTGGAAGGTTCTCAGTCCATGAAGGGCCAGGAGACAAAAAAGGGATTCCATGCTATCTGCCCTGAGAAGCAATACTGTGCAAGAAACCCTCCCACCTCAGCTCCACTGGGCAGAGGAGGGTTCATTAAACTAGGCCGCCCAGTGCAGGGAGGCAGGAGGGGCACAGGCTGGGCTGGGCTGCCACCTCTAGCCCTCGGTCTGGAGGAGGACAGCACTGCCCTGTTTTGGGGAGAAAGCTACAAGCAGGACAGAGGTGTGAGGGACCTGGGTCTCTCGATGACAAAGGCCCTCTCTGGCATCCCAGGCAGCCACAGAGGAGGGCAGCTGAGGAAGGTAGGCACAGTCTGAGATCCTGCACCCTTTGAGCTCTCAGCCATGAGTCTCACAGTTAAGCTGCATCATCATCCTCTGCAGAGGGCTTGCCACAGCGCAGATCGCTGGGCCCCAGCCCCACAGTTCCTGATTCAGCAGGTCTGTGAGAGGGCCTGGGAATGTGCATTTCTAACAGGTACCCAGGCAACGTTGCGGCACTGTGCAGGGACCACCCTGGGAGGCCTCTGGTCAAAGCAATTCGCAAAAGGTCACAAAATGCTTAGCTAGTGGAGAGTGGACTTGTGCAAGGTCATCTCAGGGAAAGGTACATATATACATGCATTCATATTCAAATAAAAATCATACACATATTGAACACACACCTATACATTCATACATATATCACAATTACATAATACGCTTGCTCAGCATTCATATATACAGTCACATACATAATGCACACACATATATACATTCATATACATAGAAAAAGTACATAGCACACATACATATTCACATATAGTAATTAATACACACATAATACATATATTCCACATATTCATATGCATATAACAATTATATACACAATACACATATATACATTCATAAACAAATGATTATATAACACACATACATTCACATACATATAAAAACTGCATACATAAACACTTTTATATACATACAATTTTACACATAAGTATGTATTTGTGTGTTATCGATACATACATAACATGTGTGCTTTCATTCGTATACATGTAACAATTACATGCATAATAAACACACACGCAGTCTGCAGGAGCCGGGCTGGTCTGGAAGGAGAGCCGGCTCTCAGTGACCACACCTGTGAAAAGCAAATGCCGAGGCAGTGTCCTGCCGCAGGGTGGGCTGTGCCCCGAGGGACTGCGAGGCTCCGCTCCGGGACCCTGGGCTTCAAGGGATGCAGTGACAGCACCCCAGCAGCTGGGCCGGGCCCTGACAGCCTGCTGGGGCCTGTGACAGGCCCAAGGAAATCAGGCCTTGATGGCCTCAGCTCTTGACGCCACAACATGTTTTTCACAGTCTGTAGGTATCTCAGGTTTTGAGTGAGTCTTTTTTAACCTTCCGATGACCTCAAATGCATATTTTGCTCACCCAGAATCAGAGAGGCCACAGCATGGGACAGCATAATAACAGCACCAGGATTGTGGACAGGGCATCTGTGACACGCCTGACCCTGTACCTCCCTTGTCTTTAATTGCATCCTCAGCTAAGTTAGGGAGTGCCTTGTCCCCCAACCCCGTGTGAAGGAGGAGACCGAGGCACGGGGCGGGCAGGGGCTCACACGGTGCCCGGCCAGTCGCGGCGAAGTCGGGACCTGAACTTGGCTTCATCAGAACAGGGAAGCTGCCACACCAGCCAGCCCTCGGCCAAGGCCCTTGGAGCATGTTCTCCTGCACCCCACGACAGAACCAGCCTGTGTGCAGAGGCCGCTGTGCTCTCAGCCCACAGAGACATGAAGGCAGAAAGACGGGCAAAACCCCCTGCAGAACTCTCTGGATTCTGTGTACAGCAAAACCAGGGAGGGCCAAGGGCACGGAGCCCCCTCCAGTTTGGGAAGTATGGGGAACACGCCTCACAGGTGTAGGTGCACCTGTTTCCTTCCCTCACAGGCGAGGCTGGAGCCTGCACAACACTGCCCCAGCAGCAGGAGACTGTTTCACATTTGCCTCGCTGGGAGTCGCTTCCGATTTGCAAGGAGAGAAGAGGGGTTCCGTATCCTACTGCGCTGGACTGGGTGATACACTGAGCCCCACAGGCTTCCCGTGAGCTGCTAATAAGTCCTCAAAAACAAAGCTTAACTACCCCTCATTTCCAAAGGTGGGGCAAAGAAAACAGCAGGAGGCGCCACGGCATCTGAAGAAGCTTCATTTGAAAAGCAGACAGCAATTTAAATTTACCTCATAACAAGCCAAAGAGAAAATGCTTTCGTATCTTTACCTTCCATCCGATGAAAACATAGCATTTGTCAGAGCCAGATGTCCATAAACCATTGCACCCCGTTGTCCACGGCCACCCTGTGACACAGGCACCATCAGTGTCCATGTTTTTATCATTAAGACGACGGACTTGTGGTGTCTTCACTTTATAGCCGAGAAAACTCAGGCTGAGAAAGATGAACCCCTGAAGGTAACTATAATACTACTGACCCAAAAGGTGGTTCCTGCAAAGGAGGCTGGAGTCTCTCCTCTTAAGAAAACGAAGACATTTTACTCCAATCAGAACAGACATTATTAAAATGTTTAAAAACAATAGATATTGGCGCAGATGCAGTGAAGTGGAATGCTTACCACTGTGGTGGGAATGTAAGTTAGCACAACCTCTATGGAAAGCAGCGTGGAGATTCCTCAGAGAACTGAAAGCAGACCTACCATTCCATCCAGCAATTCCACTACTGGGTATTTTCTCAAAGGAAAAGAAACCATTATATCAAAAAGACATCTGCACTAATGTTTATTACAGCGCAATTCACAATCGCATAGATACAGAGTCAACCTAAGTGTCCATGAGCCAAGGACTCGATAAAGTCCTGGATAAATGAAAACTGGATAAATGAAAACATAGTATTACATATATATACCATGAAATATTACTCAGTCATAAAAAGGAATGAAATAATATTGTCTTTTGCAGCAACTTGGATGGGACTGGAGGGCATTATCCTAAGTAATTCAGGAACAGAACACCAAATAGCACCTGTTCTCGCATGAGTGGAGCTGAGCTAGGGTGCGTGTGGTCACACAGAGTGGCACCATGGATACTGGAGACTCGGTGGGGGCTGGGAGGGAGGTGAAGGATAAAAAAATTACCTACTGGGTACAAGGTACACTATTCAGGGAATGGGTACACCTAAAGCCCAGACTTCATCATTTTACAACACATCCATGTAATAGGATTCCACTTTACCCCCTAAATCCATTGAAATAAAACAAGAAACCTTTCTAGTAACACAGAAAAGGAAAACTATGCACATGGCTAGTGTGGGGTGGTCAAAGGTCCCCATGAGCAGCTCTGGGAAAGCTCCAGGTCAAAGGGAGGGTGTGAGGGAGGGGACACAGCTTGCAGGAAGAGACCTAGTCACGCGGGATGGCACAACGGCCCAAAGCAGCGCAGAAGACTCACCTGTTCCGGCTGGACGTGCACACAGCAGGGAATCACCACCTTAAAGGGAGAACAAACAGGTAAGCCAATGGATTCTCCAGAAAAAACCTGGCGTAATAAACAAGCCAGACTCCCAAAGGGCTAAACTGCCTCCAACCTCATTCAAGGTCACAAAGCTGACAAGACCCGGAGTTAACGGAGTCCAGGTTTTTGTTCACTTTTGGAAAGTCCCAGTCCTTTTCGAGAATTTCATGAAAATCATAGAACCTCCCCCTTCAAGAAAAATGCACATCACTCACAGATACAGAATTCTGCCTCCACTTTCAAAGAACTGGTGGACTCCCAAGATAGAAACCGCTGAGCCAGCCAGGCCCCTCCTCACTGGGGAGCGTGGGAGCGCGGCCGGGAGGCGGAGGTGGAGGGCTCTGCCTGGCGCCTTCGCGCTGCCCCACTCCTCCCACCCACACACGGGGGCTTACATTCTCTACAGAATGGGCAGACTTTTCTAGAACTATTTCTGCAAGTGGAACTGAAACCAGAGTCCGCATGTGGCGATGTCAGCGTGGTTATCCACACAGCACAGGAGCAGCGCAAAGGAGTTTCCTTCGACTCCGCCACAGCCCTCTGAAGAAAGGAGAGCTCGCCAAGACAGACAGACAAGACGGAGTGACGACAGACAGCCAAGCCAAGTCGGGAGAGGCAGTGCAGGTGCGGGGCCACTGACCCTACAGAGGTGAAGATCCCGCTTCAGTAGGATCTCTGCGCCACCACTTGCTGGCTGTAGGACCTTGGCTTTAATCTCTCGAGGCCTCAGTTTCCCCATCAGAAAACTATACATAACAACAGTGTCTTCCTCGCAGCGTAGCTGTGAGGATTCAGAGACAGTGTGTGAGCTCAGAAGAGTACTTGGCACAGGGGAGGGCATCTGCTCACAGCAACACGAAGCCTCCCTGAGTAGAGGGGCTGGGGCAGCAGACGCTGCATGCTGCCTGAGGGCCCCCCAGGACCCTGGCACCTGCACACAGCATCCAGCTCCCCCAGGCGGCCTCACCCCTTAGCCTCCTCCTGGCTCTCCCTGCTCCCAACTCCTAACAGCTCCATTCTCTAAGAATTTTCTGAAAATGTGCAAGGGAAGGAGAAATCCCAGGGATCTGACTAATTGGCCCTGTGGTCTGGAGTGGGCGGCGGCATGACCTTGGTTCTTGCCGGGCGGCTATTTATAGCCCTCTTGCTTATCTTACACAGTAAGTTCCTCAAAGAAAATGTGACACATGGTCATTCATTTGTCTGGGACATATCATTACTCCACCAGGATTCTGACTCACATTCGAGCCTAGAGCAGGGGTCCTGCCTCATGGCACCTGGCTCCCTCCCACTGGCCACCCCTCTGCACACATGCAGCAGTCGGCCAGCAGGAACACAGCTTTTCATGTGTGTGTCCTCAGCTCCACATGGAGACATTAAAGTTGGAGGCATGAATGAGGGAATACGTAAACAAATAAATACAAAGCAAAAAGCAAACAAGTGGCTTTGGAAATAGAGGCAGTTAGAGACAGAACCTCATGGGATGGTGGTGGCAGTCAGACATGGAGACCCTGTGGTTAGTAAAGCACCATGATTTATTTCGCCCAAAGCAAGTTACCCACTCAACACACACATGCATCGTGGTGCCTCACCACATGTGTGACATGCAGGCAAGAAATGTGCAAAGAAACAGAGCACTGCTTTACAAAGTCATTATCTGTATCACATGTGATGGAAAATTATCCAGTAATAAAAAGAAATGAGCTATCAAGCTATGAAAAGACTTGGAGGAAAGGTATTAATAAGTGCATATTACTAAGTAGAAGAAGCCAACAGGAAAAGGCTACATACTGTATGATTCCAACTTTATGGCATTCTGGAAAAAGCAAAACTGCAGGACAGTAAAAAGGTCAGTGATGGCCAGGGGTTGGAGGAGGGGTGAACAGGTGGGACACAGAGGATTTCGTGGGCAGTGAAAGCATTCTGCATGGTACTATAATGGTGGACACTTGTCATTATGCATTTGTCCAAACCGATAGAATGTACAACGCCCATAGTGCACCCAAATGTAAACTAGGGGCTTTGGTTATCAATACTGCATCAATATTGGCTCATCAGGTGCAACAAATGTACCACAGGAATACAAGATGTTTATATATGAGGGGCAGGGGCTGTGTTCAATTTCTCTATAAATCTAAAACTGTTCTAAAAAATAAAGCCTATTTAAAAAAAACATTCATTGTCTGGAAGCATGTGCTTGTTGAGGGATGAAAAGAAAAGCCCTATGCAGTAGTAGAAACTTGAGTTTTAAAAACGGCAGCCACTTGGGGATTTGGTCCAGAAGCCAGGTACGTTCCGTGTGTCTCATGTCCCCCTGCGGCCAGATGGGCTGCAATAACACTGCCCAGTTGGCCTGGCCCAACAGCACCCTCCAGAAAAGGAGGTGAGCTCTGTGAGCCAGGCTGCCTATGTCCCACCTCCCCTCGGTCCGTCCACAGCTGACGTCATTGCAATTGGCTCATCCGACCTTGTCTAATCCATCACTTGGTCAACACATTTTTACTGAGCATCTCTCCTGCCAGGACTCCACACCCCCATGGAGCTTTATGGTTCCCATACCACAACCTGCATAAATCGAGCGGTTTATAAGAAAGTATGCCAGGGGCACAGGTAGGGTGAGCAGCCCTGGTTCAGCAGAGCAAATGGCAGAAACCAACCACGCTCTGCACCCCCAGGCCACATCCTACCAACTAGAACTGCTCCTCTGAGAACAGGGTCCACAGTCCCTGTTGTCTGTTTTCACGTGGGCTGTTATAAAATGCAGCCAGTAAATGTGTGAGACACTAAACTTAGGCGAGAGTGAACTTGCACATGAAAACGCATAGCGAGTGCCAACCCAGAGAAAAGGGTACGCTCTGGAGGCAGAGCCAGCTGTCGATAAGAAAAACCTATTTCTACAAAGAACTGCAAACATCTAATTTAGTAAAAACCGACCAACTGAGCACATCGGGCACTTGTTCCCTCAATGTGGCTTCTAGGACAGGAACCTCCTAAGAAGAGACTGCATTTCCATTGTAACTTCCCTCCCTTGCAGCAAGCAGCGGCTGACCAGTTAGACCGTGGAGCAGGCTGCCGGTCCCAGTGCTCACGTGTCCTTAGCCTCGATACTACCAAGGAACATGTGAGGGCTGAGCTGCATATGCTGGACACTCAAGCGTCACCTCCGGCTCTTCAGCCTGAGCAGAGCGGCAGAGGCACGTGGCTTCGCTGGGCAGGGCTGCGTGCTGCGGGAGCGCACTTAGCACCAGGGCTCACCGTGGCGGCGGCGCCTGCACCCCTGACCTACAGACCTCCCCCTGCCCCACGTGGAGAGCCAGGTAACCCAGCGAGGGCTCGCCTGCCTGCTCTCCATGCCTCCCACTCCAGGTCTGAGCAAATGCTTCCAGCACTGTTGGCTTCTTTGCTCTTTCCATTGGAGAGAGGTAAACGCCGTGGCCAGAATCTCTAGGTTGGCTTGGTCTTAGTGAGCGTGAAGGAGTTGACGGTTCTTTAACATTTAGTTCTTGAGACGCCAGTCCCGACTGACTGAGGGAGCTGAAGATGAAGCAGACAGGGCTGGGGATGGTCCTGGCGCTCCTGCGACAGTGTTGCAGACACCCTGCCCGGGAGCCCCCGGGCTGTGCTGGCCCCGTCGGTGCACGGGTAGCGTGGCCGGGAGGCGAGCGTGGCGTGGCTGGGTGTTTGGGCAGGCGTCCCCAGACGAGCCTGTGGCCTGCCCTGGAGAGTGGTGCTGAGGGAGCCTTGGAGGGGTGGGAGCACAAGACGAGAACGGGGCAGTGCTCCCCGCATCAAGGCGCCCACGGGGAGGCCCGACCCCGCTGGCGTGCGGGCTCAGATCAGCAGACGAACGTGTAACGGAGCCCACCCTGCCTGCAGCTCTTCCTCTGGAGCCCTCATGGTGACCCAGAAAGCCAACAGCGCCTCGCTCTGTGCGTGAGGAGCTGAGTCTTAGAGCGCGTGGCCGCCTTGCGGGTTCTCACAGAGAGAAGACGCCAGCAGGGCCAAGCTCCACGCTCCTCTCCTGGTAGGAGCTGCACCCCTCTCTCACCACAGGGTGCTGCTGTCAGGAGTGAGGGTGACAAGAGGTGACAATAGCAGACGGCACTGGGAGCCAAGCAGCTCCCACTAGTGGCTGCGGAAAACTGGAGAGAGGCAGTGGGCCACGGGCCACGGGCCAAGGGTGGGCTGCGGCACCCCCGGACCCCTCCCTCCGGTGACGGCAGCGAGGGCCCCTCTGAGAGGCCTGCTCTGGTGCCACTTTATGGCCTTCTCTCGGCTCTATCTGGGCCTAATCTGCCGTCACCAAGGACAACCACAAACAAACAAGGCTGCGCCTGCCCCGCACCTGGCTGCGTGGGCGCCTGGCTGCGCCGGTATCAGCAACCTTGTCTCCGGGCCAGCAGGTCCACACAGCGGGCAGAGGGGGCCGGGGGCTTTCCAGCAAGTCACGCCTCCGTCCTTGGGACTGTGAGTGTGCATGCGGGCGAGTGTGTAAACGTCAGTGTATCTAAGTATGCACGAGTGTGAATGTGTGAAACTGTGTTCTTTCGTGCAGCAGTGTGTGTGACTACAAATTTGAGAGCGCTGTGAGTCTGCGTGAGCATGAGTGGGTGAGGGGCTGTGTGTGAGCACCTTGTGAGAACGGGTGAGCGTGCATGTTTGAAGTCGTTAAGTTCGTGCATTTCTGTGTACGTATCTGTGCATATTTGTGTGAGGGTGAGTGTGTGCCTATGTGAGACAGTGCGCATCTGTGCATGGGAACGTGTCCATGCGTGTCCCTCTGTGAGTGAGTGTGAGCAAGAACAAAAGCCCAGCCCTGCAGTTACAGTTCCCCAGGCAAACCGCAGGCCTTCAGCCGGCAAGCACGGTCTGCCTGAGAAGGTGCGTTCACCTGCAGCTCTGGCCCGTCACCGCCACCCCCGGGGCTGATGGGGAGACCCAGGGCCTCAGGTGCACATCTTCCTCAGTGGAGTGAGACCAACTCCCAAAACCTGATCCAGTCCCTTTCTGCTTTCTTTTGGGAGCTCAAAGTCCTGGGAGAGAGAACACAATTCAATTCTCCACGTGCTTCACAGACATTATTTTCCCTTTGATTAATATAATAAAACTATGAACTCAGCTTTTGTTGTTGTTTCTTGGTAAATTTTACTTCGGACAAAGCCACATGGAAAGTGACATTTTTTCTACCGGTTTCTCTAAAAATATCTGGGTATAACCGATGCATTACATATCACTGTATACAAAGAATAAAAAGGTAAATTTGAGTTCAATCTTTTCTGAATCATCAAAACTTCCAATTGTGTTGGGTCCCATGAATGAGCTTCCTAGAACCTCCCAGAAATCTGGAGTGAGAGGTGGAAAGAGTACGCTCGACATTTTCACATGTGCAGCTGCTACCGTGGGACACTCCGCTTCTGCTCCTGCCACTGTTTCCTGCTTACACCAGGTAATTCTGCCCGTAAGTGACCTCTCCCCACAGTGGCACGGAGTAAGCCCGGACCGATCCTGCTCAAGCCAGGACTCGGAAGGATGGGTCAGCTCCACAGTGTCAACCCACAGTAAGGAAAATGCGTCCAGCAAGCGCACACAGAGGAAACACAGATCCACGGGCCGCCTTTCAGGCACAAAACGAGCACAAATGGGCCATTGACCCACCCTGGCCTTGCAGACAAGTGAGAGAGCAAATTAATGAGTTGAGCCACGTAAAGAGGTATCGCTTTATGCCCAAGTTCTATGATTACACAAAATTACTTTAATCATTTGAATCCTAAGATAAGTTGCACAAAACTGAAAGTGAAGTTTACTTTTTGATCTCTACGAAAGCAATTCTTTACGAAGAAGTGTCACAATGCGGCCAAGACTGCAGCACTTTCTTCCCCAAATCATAAAAGCAGTCAGGGGGCACCTGCCCGTCAGGCCCTATACTAGGCCAGGGAGAAACACAGACGCCACGTATTTGCGGCCACCGGGGCCTTGCGGTATAACGGAGGGGCAGGACAGCTCTCCGGTCTCTGCACGTGGTAGCAGTCTGATCACAGGGAAGGCAGGGGCTTTTCTGAAGGGCACGTCTACCACATCACAGCTTGTACTTCTTACAGCAGATGTTAGCAGTGAAATAGCAAGATGTTTTTATTCACCCCTTGCATAAGACAGAGAAAAGATAAACTGTTCATTTGTTTTGATTACCATCATTATCATTTGTCATATATGGGGAGTAGCATAATGAGCAGAGGGAAGTTCCCTCGTCCCCAGTGCTGACACTCGGACAGCGGTGCCCACCTGGTCAAGCACCAACAGTCCTAGGTAGCTCGGCCACCAAACAAAATACGGCAGAGTTGGCGGCTTACACAGCAGTCAGCTGTGCCCAACAGCTCTGGGGGCTGCAGCCTGACACCAAGGCACCATCGGGGCTGGTTTCTCCTGAAGCCTCTCTCCTAGGCTTACGGACGGCCACCTTCTCCCTGCGTCCTCACATGCCATCCCTCTGCGTGTCTGTGTCCCCGTCTCCCTTTTTACAAGGAGACCAGTCATCCTGCATTAGGGGCCAGTAATAATCCCCTTTTAACTTAATTACCTCTTTAAAGACCCCGTCTCAAAATACAGTCGCATTCTGAGGTCCTGGGGATTAGGACTTTGACATACAAATTTGGGGAGGGGGAACAACTCAACCCCCAACACTAATAGTCAAAGGTCAGACGGGACCAGTGAAGGTCGACACTGGGAGGGGCCTGGGGGTAAGGACATGGCAAGGGTGGCACTGCTCTTCAGTCACGGCTGCTCCTAAAATGTCCCTCAGGGGAGGGAGAGGTGGAGGGTTGAAGAGAGACTGGGGGTCAGACTTTCAACACAAGCCTGCAAACAACAATGGAGCTATACAAAGGACAGTGGCACAAAATGAGGACATTTGAGACTTTATTAACTTCCTTTGCTTCCTTCAAGAGCTCGCCCTAACTTTGCTTCTGTGTCCCCTTTGTCCAGCTTGACCCTGGAATCCCTAATTAGGTTCACATTCCTCAAGAAGCTCTGCTATCCCGCTAAGCGTTAAAGCCCAATTTAGCCTGCTCTAATCCCCATGAGAAAACATGCCTCCCCGCAGACGCAATTAAACTTCTCAGCCTGCATGCCACGATCGGACAGGGAGCGGAGAAGAAAAAGGGGGAAAACTCCTGGAATTAGGTCATTATATTTTTTCTTAAAGTTAACAAGCAGCTAGTGCAGATCATGCCCATGTCAGAGAGAGAGAGAGAGACAGAGAGAGAGGAAGGGAGGGAGGGAGGGAGGGAAAGGAAGAACGAGAAAAGGAAGAAGGAAAGAAAGAAGAAAAGTCTGTCTCAGGCTCTGTCAGTTCTTGGTCTCAGCCCTCCTCACCTCTTGAGGCCTCAGTTTCCTTTCAGTCCAGCTCTGTGATTCCAATAATTTTTAGAGAAAAGAAAACATTCGTGCACCTATCCCAAGGGGGATTGGCTAAACCTGCTTAACCCTCTTCTTCACACATTTATTTACTCAGGCTGTGTAGCTGTTTAATGTTGGTTCCCCCTGCCTGGTTGAGACACAGGACTCCCAAGGCAGGACCAGGTCTTCCTTGCCTTCGGGCAAACAAGTCACCACTTGTAGGGAATAGAATACAATGAACACAAAACAATACTGCTCCGCATCCACTATGTTACCATTATTTGTCCCAGATCAGAAATCGAACCTAAATCTGGAAGAACGTCCTGGGAATTCTCAAAGTGGCTGGGTTAGGTCGATAGTGAGGGATTCTGGGTCTCCTAGGGACGAAAGTGGGAGTTGCTGCAATTCACATCTCCCCAAAACGGGCTTTCAGAGAGGCTCATGGGAGATCTGCATGCGCAGTAAGCCTCAGGTCATGCAACTCCCAACTGTCCAATCAAAGTGGTTCCATGGTGACGTCTGAGCCACTAGGGAGGTCCCAACCTGGGCACTATAAAACAAGACGCAGACCATAACTAAGTCCCTTTTTTGCGCCCTTCCTTTTGCTCTCCCTTTGCTGCGACTATGGGTCTGGTCGTCATCTGTGACGTATGTACCGTGCTCTGTAAACCTGTATCTTGCTCTTGCCCCATAACCCTGTCTTTCTCCCCTCAATACACCCCGTTTGCCTGCTTGCCTAACTTTGGGGTATCTGGTCATTCTTCAGCCATGGGCGTGCGGGGAACCGACATTTCAGACTCAAACCTGACATATTTGGTGCTGTGCTTCAGATGTTTCTACCCAGTAAGCCTTTCTCCATGGTTCCTTTGGGTTCTGCCCTTACTTTCGCTCTTCCACCCTGGCCATTTCCATGACTCGGGCATTTCTGTGCAGACGAGCCAGCTGGCCTTTGTCCACGGTAACACTCCCATTTTGGGTTTTCCTGCCTTGAAGCCAGAGCTGGAGGGGTGCCGGTGCTCGCTTTTGCTTTGCACCCTCCCCATTTCTCAGACTGCACGGTCCAGCTCTCAGCCAAACCCGGTGTGTGAGAAGGAGTTTGGGAACGCGTCCCTCATTTTGTTCCCCTTTAGGGAAGAGGACTTTGTGTTGTAAACTTTGTGTTGCTGGGCTTTGCATTGGTTTTGATAATGGAATTTTCCCTCCGATCTGATGGAAAAGAAAAGTCCCCTTCCCATGTTAAGGTGAATGATGTCTCTACCTCTGGTTTTATCAGCACTGCCTGGTTCACTCACTGAGGGAACTTGCACACCCGCTCATAAGCAGAGCGGGACTCACTGCCTACTTTGTAAGGGTCCTTTCAGGACCGGAGGGTTTATACAGCTGTGGACACACCTGCACGTGAACAGGTCTTTCACCTTGAGGCGTCACTTCTGCGTCTATCCCCACCATGTCTCTCCCACGTGGGGCACAGTTACATGTCTACACCCTGGTTTTACTGGGTCTTTCTCCTTCACCCTCAAGCTACTTCTTTCACTCTGTCCCAGGAAGTGCCTTCCTTATTGTGGCTGGCCACCCAATCACTGATCATTGCTGCTTTTACAAACAAACCAGGTTGTTTTACCAACAGATATCCTTGTTCTGGCAACAATGAGAGGCTCCTAGGTAGGAGGGGTCGTGCACGGCTCCTCTTCCTATGAATCAGAAAGAGACATCTGGACCGGTACTTCGGTCACATGGCCCAGGCTGTTACCTGGGGATGCCCGGCTCTAACAGACCCCTGTCGGTGCAGCTTCTCCCCTTTCTCCTTCATCCCTCGGCCACGTGGTCTGGGTCACCTGAGGAAACCCAGCTCTAACTAACCCCAGCAGGCAAAGTCCCCCACCTTTTCCCTCAAACTAGAACAAATTTGATCCAGACACTCTAATGTTTGATCTTATTCTGCACAACCACCTGGCCACATTACAAGCTGCACAGCGGAGAACAGTGGCCACCACATGGAACTCTAAATCACCCCCCCCCCATCTTACAGCTGGAGCTTTATTTCAAGAGGGAAGGAGAATAGGCCAAGTACCATATGTATAAGCTTTTCTTTACTTACGGGAAAATCCTCAGTGGTGCAAGGTATGCACAGAGCTAAGTAAGACCACGGTGTTAAGACATCCTCCTCAGGTTCCCACCTGTTCCAAGCTGCCCCGTACCCAGGGAGGCCTAAAGGGGGCCCTACAAGGGGGAGGTGGTGCTGTTTGTTCCTCTACCAGGAGGAAAGGTGACTCAGCTCCTGCCTTTGCAGAAGCAGTGGGGGAGTCTGGACCAACCCTGGTCCACAGCCCTTTAGTTTAATAGAGTTAAAACAAATAAAACAGGATGTGGGAAGCTACACTGATCACCCTGATAAGTATGCAGAGACATTCCATTTGGTCTAGCCTACGACTTAGCTTGGGAAGATGTCCATGTTATTCTAAGACAGACTTTAAATGATTTTGAGAAATCCAGAGTGTTAGCAGAGGTGCAAAAGTTTGCCACCAGATTACACCTTTCAGATCCTAGATATCCAGTGGGTGAAACAGCGGTGTCCATGACTGACCAAGGGTAGAATAATAATTCCTCAGAAGAGAGGTGGGCGAGAGAACACTTTCTAGCACGCATCCAGGCTGGCCTCAAGGCCACAAGGCAAAAGGCGGTCAACTATTCCAGGGTAGCCGCCATGGCCCAGGGGCTCGGGAAAAACCCACGGCCTTCCTGGATTGGCTCTGGGAGGCAATAGAGACACACCACTCTCCATCTTAACTCCTGTGAGGGACAGGTGATATCAACAGACAAATTCTTGACCCAAGCAGCATCAGATATGAGGAAAAGCTTCAGAAGTTTGTCCAGGACCTTACCACCTCCCTGGACAACATGGTGGCTGCCTCTAATTCTGTTTCTATAACAGAACTGAGCACGAGTCCCATGCTCAGGAGAAGGAGGGCAGGAAGGAGGCTTGGCAGGCCCAGTTAATGGCAGCACTGGCGCCACATTCGGACCAATGGCCAAGGCCTTCACCAAAGGAAGGGATCTCCAGTGCCGCATCTGCTGACGGAAAGGGCATTGGGTCAAGAACTTCTCCAATTGGACAGGCCACCCAAGGCCCCTTGTCATCACTGCCATCAAACAGGTCACTCGACCACTCTTGGGATGGTCCCAAGAGGGGAGCTGGTCCCCAGACCAGATGATGGTACAACTACGAAGGAGCTGCTCCCTTGAGCCCCCTGGCAAATGACAATCACTGGACTGGAGCCAGGGGTAACCTCCTGGTGGCAGGTAGGCCAGTAAATTTCCTTCTGGATACTGGGGCTGCCTACTCTGTCCTCCTCATCTGCTCCAGAAAACTGGGCACTCAGTCCTGTATGGTCACCAAAGTCTCCAGGGTCCCTACCAAACAATTCTTTACTCTCCCTTTGTTTTGTTTGTGGGAGGATATGATCCTGTCCTGTCAACCTGCTAGGACACAACTTACTTTACAAACTGCAAGCGTGGGTTTCCTTCTACCCTTAGGAGGAACCCAGCCTCACAGGCCTCTTACAAGTCACCTCACTTAGTACTACCTGCCAAACCAATAACCCTCAAGGGGCTTCTAAGGGCAAAACTTGCCCCTCTGGCCCAATGAAAGGGGACATACCCTGGCGAGGACTGGTAGATAGATCTCACCCAAACGCCTCCCTACAGAGGATTCAAGTACTTGTTAGTGTTTGTCGACACTTTCACTCATTGAGTGCTTTTCCTTACAGAAAAGGCCGCTGAAGTTTCCTGAAGACTTCTGGAGGACATTATACCTTGTTTCAGCCTCCCCCAGTCCTTATAGAGTGACAATGGTCCTGCCTTAGCTTCACAGGAAACGCTGGACACCAACATGCCCTTCAAGTAGCTCAGTTCTTGCAGATGTTACAAGAATGCAAGCTATTGCCTGGAGACCCTTCTTCCCCCTGTCCTCTCTGTCAGCCAGGGACCTTAGCACTCATCAAACAGGAGAAGGATGGGTCCCCCACATTGCAGCTAGCCCTGGTGTGCAAAGGTCCCTATCCAGTCTTACTTTCTACCCCAAATGCTAGTAAGGTCCCAGGATTCCCACTTGGATCCATCATTCTCAGGTGAAGCCATGGAAGGACCAAAGTGAAACTCATCTGGCCCCTGTGGACAAGAACTCCAACACCAAAGACAAATACTCATGTACGCTCTTGGAGGATCTCCAGTGTCTGTTCAAACAGACTCCTCCTGCCATGGCTCCTTCAGATAAGTAGAACCACCTGTTCATCCATGGGCAAGACACTTTTCACCCTGGCTAACCAACCACCACTGTTTGCCTTGATGGCAACAGCAGCTGCTGCTGGAACAGCTGCAGGGGCACATCACTGGGCCTGTGGCAGCCTTTGGCCATGGAGGCAGCATGAGCCCTGGTGCAAACCAGCCACGCGCTCGCCCTCTTACTGGAACAGCAGGATTCGCTGGCAAGGGTTGCCTTACAAAATAGGTCAGCTTCGCTCCTCTAACTGCAGAAGGGGGCACCTGCTTGTTCTAAAATAACAGTTCTGCTCCTCTGCTAACTCGTCAGGACGGGTTCAGGACAACACTGATGCCATCCTAGAGGCTGATCTTTGCGTCAAGAGACTGGAATCATGGCACGTCCTCTGCCTCTCCCAGCAGGCCCAGGTGCATTCGCAGAACCATCCTCAGCAAACTTCATTCTTCTCATCTCTGGGGACAATATTCCCTCAGGGTGGCTGTGAACCTCAAGATCATAGGAAAGCCTTTTGACAGGGTGAGCATGTAAAATGCACGCTACGGAGTCGGGATGAGAGGGATCCCACGTCCTTCAGTAGACAAGAGCAGGATGATGGGAAACAGTCTTGACGGGCCAGGGGGACGTCACCTGTCTCTCCTGACACACAAACTCCACAACAGCATGCAGACGGGGAGCTTCCTGAGGCAGCCTCCTGGCGATGAGGTGGCAGCACCAAGACTGACTTGTGATGATACTATAACAGGGGAGGGAGGACATCTCCCTGGACCTTCCTGCCCACCCGGGCCTGAGATGACAAGCCTAAGAGTCATGTCCTAGAGAGGTGGCCCCATGATCATGCTGACTTCTACAAGTCCCTCTCGGTCACAGCCAACTCCTGAGAACCACCCTAGAGGCCCCTGGAAGGACAGGTCCGGATGACATGCACTGAAACAGTAGTTAAATCACTCACTGGAGGTCTTAGCAAATTAAATAACACATTTTTTCTCAGTTTATTCATGTTTAACATACAAGTTGAAATGCCAGACTCTCAAGAAGGCACATGAGGACTACTGAATGGGCACCTTAATTATCTGCGCCAGAACCGACGACCTGCCCACCTATGTGCCAGCAACTCCTGGTCCCACTCCACCTCTGGCCAACCCTGCCCAAGCCAAACCAACACCTCCTGGAGCAGCTGAATGAACCTTTCTCAGGCACTGGTCCTGTCACTCCTTGGAAAGGTGGGGGGGGTCCTTTCCATCAGGGAAAAAAGGGCACCACCATGGTGGAAACAACCTGCCTGACAACCCCCATTGGCCAGCAGCAGGAAGGCTGGACTTTGGCCCCATGTGTCTGGTGCCTAGGCCTTCATGGGAGATGCAGCCTCACTTCCAGACAACACTAGCCCCAGATCACCTCCCACAGCCCGACCTCACCCCCCTATCAATGAGCCTAGAAAGCTACCTGCTCACTCCTACTGGGGCAGGGGTCCCAGCCTCAAGGCCCAGTGAGAAGCCCCTTCTTCAGGTGACACACGAGTAAGATATACTCTCCCCACACCCAGCCCTCTGTTCCTCTCCCCTGAGCACCACAGTGGGGGTTATTCATGTATGTGGCTCATCACTTTTAATAATGAGGAAATTTTTAAAAATCTCCTTTGTAATAACACACACATGCACACCCTGTAAATGAAAGAGCGTGTTAGCGGGGCTTCCTTGCAGACAAGGAGAGAGATGTGAAGTCACTCAGGCTTTCTGTGGGGGCGGCTGTAGTACCCCCACCTAGGCGAGGCCCAAATAAACCTGCATCGGGGCAACAGAGCCAGGAGGAAGAGAACAGTGGACTGCTCCAAAGTTTCGGGACAAACGAAGCACGTGCTTTCGGTTTTAAGAGTAGAGCATCGAAATGATACACCCAGCTCCCCATCCCTGTGAGTTTTATAATACCCTTTTCTTGTTTCAAAGCAAATGGTCCAAGGAGCCAGTAATATTCAAGAAAGAACTGTTTTCAGAGGCTTTTAAAATGAGTGGTGGGCGTGCGACACCTGCTAAGGAGCAGACGTGTGCACTTTCAGCCAGGCCGGCTTCAAGCCAAGGAAGGGGGCTTCAGTCAAGGGGTCTCTGAGCGGGGCGGGTCCCACTGTCTGTGGGGTGTGAGGCCTGCTCCTTGGGCAGAATGGCACTGAAATCACGGGAAGCAAACAGAACATTACGCCAACTTCTGCTTCCGCGGAGGCCACGCAGCATCTGAGATTTCCCCCTGAAACCGGCAACGGACTCCGCACACCAAGTGCTGACTTCCCCTGATGCTTGGCTAATGACAATGCAGGGCAAGCGGATACCCTAGGGAGGAGACAGCGGGATCTCATCAATAAAAATGTCCTTTCAGAGTAAAGTGTGGATCGCTTGCTATTAATATCAATGTTCTGTGGTTGTCAGTAAAGAAAAGGAATAGCACCAAAAAGTGAGCTGGTCACTTCTCCAAACTCTTTTTGGGTCAGTGGTCTCAACCTCTTAGTCATTTACTCACTCACTCACTCACTCACTCATTCACTCACTGCAGATGACGAAATCAAATGTCAGACCTCAGGGCACTCGAAGATGAGAAAGAATTGATAGTTGTCTCCAGGAATGCAGTTTAATATGAAAGAAAAGGCACAAACATACAAGAGTTACTCCAGGAAGAAAATGGTAAATTCCACAAAGGGAGCAGTGTAGGAAATTTCCCTCAAAGACATTTTGTCAAAAGTATCTAAGAATAACACAATGAATAGTTTGGTTTTCACCAATTGTCCTTTGAACTAGGGAAGGCTGAAAAGGAAGGAAAAAATTGAGAAACCCTAAGAGTTCACAAATTATCATCAATTTTTTTTAAATGTTTAAATTAAGCATTATGCTGCAAATGTCCACAGAATGTCCAGCACTAATGTCCACAGAAACATATTCTACAGAACTCAAACCGGTTCACGCCATCCAAAGCTAAACTTCCACCCCTGTTCACAAAATCCTACTAATGGTATTCCTCTCTTCCCCGTGTCCCGAACTACAAACCTAAGAATCGCCGGGAGCATTGCCTCTGAACCGCCTGGTGTAGCCCAGTCCTAACAGGCCGACCTTGCAAACGCCCACAAGGCTGCTGTCTACTGACCCTTTCCTTGTTCAAGGTCAAGCCGCCCTCAGCTCTCACTGGGCAGCACTAAGCTTTCTAACCAACCTCCTAAAGTCCAATCGACTCCCCTCCAAACTTTTTTTTTAAGTAAAGGAAAGAAACCTCTGAAAACACAGAAGGTTTCAGATACGGATTCTGAAAGCAGAAGTTCTGACGTCACAGTATTGCAGCCATTCTACCCTCCCCACCTCCCACGAAAGAGACAGTTGCAAGTTTATTATTCTAAAGACCCTCTGAGCAGGGAGGCGTTTCCAGTGGCAGGGAGGGTTAACAACCCACATCCTTGCACATGGCTTTATTAAGAACAGAAGGGATGCCTGCAGGCTTCAGAAAGTTCCAGGGGAATTCAGAGCTGCATGGTGCACAGACTAGCAGTGTGCGAGAAGGCAGGAGTCAAAACGCCTAGACACACAAAAATGAACAGCGCCAGCTGCTCCCAGGAGGCGGAGAGAGGGCTCCCCGAGCCATTTCTGGGCTTGAAAGAAAATGGGGGTAGGCACTTCCTGAATCCCTGCCTTAAATTAAAAGCTTTACAGGAGGGGGAGGGGAGCACATGGTGAAACAGAAGTTTTATTTTACAAATTAAAATTTGGAAGTAGGGACTCAAATGCTTAGTTATGGGTTTTGGCCCTGCTGCTAAAAACATGGCTGAAAGAAAGAAAAATGGGGTTTTAATAGGAAACCTATCCTCCAGAGGTAGCCACACAAATATAAAGCCAGCAGCTTGCTCAGAAACGTTCTTCTCCACATAGCACATGAAGCAGTTTCACAAGGAGAGGCGTGAAGGTGCACTCACAGAGACCAGCACGGAACACCCCAGACACACACCGGTGACCACCAGAAAGCACAAGCATGCCATGTTCATGGCCATGGACTAAGTTCTGTCCTGTGTTCCGGAAGGCTAAGACCCAGCTGGGGTGGCTGTCCACATACACACATGCTAGCAACACGAGGGGGCGTCTGGGGGCTACCCCGAGGCATGTGGCACGTCTGGAAGCACGGGGGGATGGGACCTGCAGAGGTCTCTCCAGCCCACCAGGTGTCCTAGCCTGACAGGGACAGTCAGCTCCAAGCACTGAAGGCAATGGAGGGAGTGGGTGGTAGAGAGGTGAGCTTGGGAACAAGATCTCGCTGGGAACTTAGGCTCAGAGACAGAGCGCAGTCTCCCAGCCAGACCTGCAGCCCAGGACTGCCAGGGCAGTCCCCGGGGTGTACTTTGGCAGGGAGCACATGGCTTGATGCAGAGCAAAAGGCATTAACGTGGAAGAACAAGAGTAGTAGAAACCTGCCTGGTAATTTAAAGAAGATGCACTTGAATAGTATCCAGAACATCCAAGGAGAACAGGCACCTTCGTGGCTCCCTGACTGGAGCACACCTTCCCCCGTCTCAGGCTGGGGAAGGGGCTGAGGATATGTCTACTCACTGTGACAAATGCATTTCTAACCTGCAGAGGGTGAGAGGCAGGGTCAGGGAAGAAGACCTTGGTGCCATGGAACTGGGGCTCTGACACAGTCCCACTGAGAAGCCCGCAGCCTTCCTAATGCCCGACGATGTCCCATGGGGCAGGTGGGGGGAATGTCAAACAAGGAGCATCCTTGCTGAAATAACTGCTCAAGCAATGGGGGGTCTGCAGGGAAAGCATCTTCTTCAGGTTAGAACCGGTCGGGAGTCACAGGGATGCAGTTCAGCAGTATGTTTCCAAGGGCACCTCCAAAGTCCTGGTTTAAACAACAACAGACACTTGCAGCCACGGCGTGCTCTTACCAACAGACTCCTACCCCTCTACCCTCCCATTAAACCACAGGACAATGCCATGAAAAATTATCCTCATTTTATAGACACCGAGAGTCTTCAAGGCAGATGGGCCCGGCCCGAGGCGCCCGCAGGAGCCCAGGTTCTCCCTCCAGCTGCACGGCCCGGCTGCCTGCACAGGAGGCGGACGCTGCTGCCGATTAGGCTGCTAGGCGCACAGTCCGGTGATGCAGCAAACAGGTGCAGTTTCATGTCAGACATGTGCTGAGGTCTACTTCATTTGCTACAACACAATGTGGAATAAAAACTGACATTTTTTTAAAAGCAGGACACATTTTTAAATCATATTATTTAGTTAAAACCAATGTCTTACTTCAAAAGAATAGTACAATTCTCTTTTGGCCTCTTTTTCGGGCAGGCCTAGTACATCCTATACAAATGTAACTTAAATTTATGCCACACTAAAAAGCAGATCTATCATCATGTAGTGAGAATTGCACTCAACTAGACAAGCCAACATCACCCTGTCAGCCTGGGCAAATGTCACAACCAGCGTCAAAAAGCTCAGTTTCGTTTCTTGTAAAACAGTGAACACGGTGGCCTCGCAGCAGGGCCCGGCAGGGCGGCCACGAGGCCCCACAGAGACACTGCAAGGAGCAGTGCCTCAGGGAGCAAGGCACCAGGCACCGGCAGCTAGGGTCACCTGGGTGACGCACTCTTTCATTAGCAGTGGCTTCATCCCACTGATCGCCTTCAAGTCCAGGATACCCCCAAAGTCCACAATCAGTGCTGCTGCCTGGGGCCTAGGTTATTTTGGATTTAAAAACCTTAATTCCTATACAAATGATAACTGCTGACGCGAAAAGCCACAGGTGGCTTGCTGACTTTGAGCATGAACCCAGCGCCCACGTCACGGCACCTGCGGTGAGAATTCTCACAGTGGGGCCGTCTGTCCCCCAGACTCCAAGCCTCAGGAGTAACAATTCCTCAGGAGTAACAGCGGCAGCTACAAACATACTGCTAGTGAGCTGACGTGGGGGGAGTGATTTTGTCTTCTAACTGGAATCCATCAAAAAAAGATAAGTGAAGACAGTCTACCAGGAATGGCATCTTATAAGGGACAAAAGTGCCCCCCAAACAGCAGAATTTAAAGATGCTCAATGGTTCTTCTGGCATCAGCGACAACTGGCCAAGAAAAACAGACACGGAAGCCACCAACAAGTCCTTCAGCAGGTGACTGTGTAACAACGTGTGGTACGTCCAGACGATGGAAATGAGCTATCAAGTCATGAAAAGACGTGGAGGAACCTTAAACGCATATTACCAAGTGAAAGAAGCCAATCTCAACAGCTCCACCCGGCGCCATTCCAACTCCAAGACATTCTGGAAAAGGCGAAACCATGGAGGCAGTAACAAGACTGGCGGTTGCCAGGGACTGGGCGTGGGGGGGTGGGGACGAAAGGGTGGAGCACAGAGAGTTTCAGGGCAGTAAAACAACTCTGTGACGCCGTTAATGTAATGGCAGATGCATGTCATTATACAGACCTCTGTCCAAACCCACAGGACGTACAACACCGAGAGTGAACTCCACCATCAATTATGGACTTCGGGTGAGAATGATGGTTCAAACCGGCTCACAGACTGTACCAAATGCACTGCTCTGGTGCAGGGATGCAGACGGTGGGAGAGTCTGTGTCTCTATGCACGTGTGTGTGAGTTCTCTATGCTTTCCTCTCAGTTTTGCTGTGAACCTAAAACTGTTCTAAAAATAATATTTATTAATTTCAAAAACAATTTTAAAAGTCAGCTGTCAAATATTAAAACACATAAACACACACGCACACAATCTGGCAAACGTAGGTGGAGACTTGCACTCTTTGGATAGAACTAGACTCCCATTCTCAGTGCCTGGCCTAGAGCAAAACTCAGGAAATGTTTGTGGAATTAGACGGCTTTAAAATTAACCACCTCCACTCTTAGAGCAAGGGGTGGGGAGGGAGGAGGAAGGACACCATGCAAACATCTGCTGAGATGGAGATGTCAGAGACAGGCAGAGCCCGAGTTGGTACTAGGGGCCGGGGCAGGACCGCCGCTGGCCTTAGGCAGGAGGTGCACCTGCTCAGCCCTGTATCTGTCACTGTAGGAGGGGCCAGAAGAGGACCCTCAGAGGGTCGAGTGACAAGTAATCCGCAGGTTCCTGAGAATCCCTCAGCAGTGCTGGCTAACTTGTATTCCTTCTGCACACATACCATAAACCAGTCAACAGCTAGACACTGAGATATGCATCTCATGTCACCCCTAAAACATCCTGCTGAATTGTGACTGCCCATCCCATGTTCACATGAAGAAGCTGAGCCTTGGGGAGAAGAACTATGTTGCCTGAAGCCACAGAAGGTGTGAACGGAGCCAGGAAAGTGACAAACACCCCAACAACAGAAGAGCTCTGTGCATGCAGGGCCAGGCTGTGTATTTTTAGTTATAAAAAATTTCTCGGTCCTTCCTTTTTACTATCAAGCTCAGGTGCTTTGTTCCCAGGGAAAAAAACATGAAAAATCCCACCACTTACCCCCTTGGGGAGGTAAAGGCAGACACCCCAATGTCAAATGCTTTGGCACTGAGTACCAACAACATTTCTCCACCGAGAGCAGAGGGCACACCAACCCTGACGGGGGCGAGAGGATGGCAGCCCAAAGCCTGCCTCCAGGCCTTCGCACCGGCAGGAGAGACAGGCCCCTGCCGCGAGCAGAGCAGCGCAGGTTGGTGGAATTCTGGAGAGTGGGGCGTTGGGGCTGTAGGAAGGCAAGGTCTAAGGTCTGGACGGGAAGACCGGGCAGCACAGGAACACCCAGTGGCCAAGACCTCAGCACTCAGCAAAGCAGGGCCTCCTCCCGGCCTCCCTCCCTGGCACACAGGTGAGGAAGCCCAACAGGGAAACACACATCTGTGACGGCTGAGGGAGGCCCCAGCACGGTTAACAAAGAGCTATGGGAAGACGGGACAGATGCTGCCCCAGCCCAGCGTCTCAGCGGAGAGCCGGGGGGGTCTCAGACAGATGCCACCAATGCAAGATGAGCGCGGCCTTCAGGGGGAAGATGGAGACTAAGCCCTGAGGGGTCAAAGAAGTCCCAGGGCATCCATCCCAGGAAAGAAACTGAGACACAACCCAGGGACAGCCCTGAGTCAGGTGGGAGAGACGCTCCGCCGCTGTGTCAGAGCAGCTGGCCCAGAGCTCGAGCCTGCGGGAGGCACAGCAGGCTCTGAAGGCGAAAGAGCGAGGTGGGCCGGAGGCACACACGTGGACCCCAGCTCTGTTTCCGGTACCTGAAGGTGGCAGAGCAGCAAGGAGCACATGAGAACAGCAAAAACTTTGAAATGCAATACCTCTGAATTCTGGAACTTAGAAACTGCATTGTTTCACCTCCCCAGGTCTCAATGTTTTTCACCTACACTGTCAGCCCCTGGCATACAGCAGGCCTCAAAAACCGGTAGCTGCAGCGCTCGCTGACCACTCAGAGATGAGGAGCTGTCTGAAGATAAGGGTTAACTACAAGAAATATAAGTTAATGTTTAAAACTTGTCAGTTAAGCCACTGGACAGCTGCTGACACCCAGGACAAATGTCTATGGATGGTTTCTGAAGAAGCCATAAACCCTGAGTCCTGCATTTTCCATGGCAGAGAGGTACCACCCAGAGAACCCAGTCTTCACCCCAGGCCTGCCTGGTACAAGTGAAGGAGGATCCTGCATTGATGCAGCCAGAACGTGGGGATCCCCGATGCAAGAGGCCGGCAAGGCCCCCGCGGCAGCAGGAGACGAGGGCACACCCCACATGGGTCTTAGGGGCAGGAGGGGGTATTGCTGGCTTCCCCAGGACCTTCGGGTACACTTGGCCTGTCTGACACGCTCTCTCTGTAGGGAAAAGAGCAGCATGCCTATCACAAAGAGCTCTTCCTGCAGCAGCAAGCTGGAGCGTAGGCCAAGGCTCCTGGCTTGGGCAACCACCCAAATGGAACACAAGGTCGGGGAAAAAGAGGCCACCTGCAGGGGTCGAGAAGCCGGACAGAGCCCAGGACTTCTCTCCTTGTACTGCATTCGCCTTCTACAAAGCCTGAAGAGCAGCTTTCCTCTCACCAAGGGAGGCAGCACCAGTGCTCCTGTACTGTACGTCCAAGGGTGCAAACCGAGGCACGTCCAGACAGAGGGACGGCAAGCTGGGCCTCAGCAGTCGGGCTGCAAAGGCTGAGGATGGGCCAGAGGGGTCTGAGAGCACCTGTGCAGCCCAAAGGACAGGAGGCTTGGCATTCTTCCTGGGCTTCACAACCTTATCCTGTGTGTGTGTTCCAGCTCGGCGAACTTGTGTTTGGTCCCTATACAGGGTCTTAAGTTTGAAAAAAAATTATCTAGAGGTCTATATAACCTCTGACGATTCCAGAGGACACCCTACACAAAGTACCCCTGTAAGGAGCAGACACATGGGCAGAAGTGGAAGGGGACAGGGGCTGGGGCAGATGCAAGGATGGGGTTCCCGTGTCCTGGGGCTCCCCGCCCCTTGCCTAAGCTCCACAGAGTCCCTTCATTCCCTTCGTGTCCCCCCTCGAGGGGACACCACCCGGCAGCCCTTCCTCCCTGTATCTCTTCCCAATATCTGCTTCCATGTCTGCTACTTCCCTTCTCAGTCTTGCCAATGAGTCAACTGACAGCTGGGAAAAAAACAAGTCACGATGCCCAAACAGCTCATGTGGCTCAATGAGCAAGCACAGCACTCTGCTAAGCAAAGTATTTTAAATGCCAAACTTTCAGGTATTGTACATAAATTCTTTGACTTCGCTAAAACTTGTATCATTAATGTTATCATAATCAACAGCCAAGAGAAAATCACTTTTCTGTGTATTATAGGGCACTATTATTTGCCTATTTTATGCATGAAGAAACTGAGGCTCAGGGCCTGTCTCAGTCCATTGAGGCTGCTGTAACAAAATATCTTAGACTGGGTGGCTTCCGAACAACAGGAATTTAGCTCTCACAGTTCTAGAGGCTGGAAGTGTAAGATCAAGATGCCAACGGATCTGGTGTCCGGTGAGGGTCATCTTCCTGGTTCTCAGATGGCACCATCTAGCTGTGTCCCCAAGTGGCAGAAGGGGTGAGGGAGCTCTCTCGGGCCTCTTTTATAAGGGCATTAATTCCATTCAGGGGGCCCCATCCTCATAACCTAATCACTCCCCAAAGGCCTCACTTCCAAATACCATCACCTTGGGAGTCAAGTTCCAACATGCGAATTTGTGGGAGACACAAACACCCAGACCACAGCCAGAGGGACTAGATTAGCTTCAGCAACCAAAAGGCCCCACTGGGATCAAAGCCATGGTCTCTGCCTCTGTCTGTCCACTGAGCGCACAGCCGGGCCTGAGGGGACACACTATCTATCTGATGGCTCAGGAAGAGAGTGACCTCCATCTACCGGGGCTTCCAGAGTCCCACCTATGGCTCAGTCCCCATTTCTGCAGGGTGGTCTCTTGTGACTTCAGCGCCACAGAGGGGGCAGCTGATGGCCTGGAATGTAGCCTGCGATGGGGACACTGATGGCTACAGATCAGTGGCCATGGCCTTTAGCGCCAGGCACACCGGCCACGCGCTCTGGGGAGCACACAGAGCCCCGGCCTCCATGACTCCTTCAGGCCTGTGGACACAGGCACAAGTGCTCCCAAAGGGACAGACGGGGATGCTGACGAGAAGGTCTATGTGGCACATGCCCTCACCCTGTCACGGGTCTGCAGGGAGAACAAAGCTTCACAGTCTCCCAAGAATCTGGGTGTGCACTGTGCAGGGAGCCCTCATGATAATGTATGCACACACAGTAATCAAAAATCCAAAAGCCGAGGGTGATAACATGGGAAAAGCCACAGCCACATCTCAGTTCCCTGAACACCAAGCTGCTACCCCAGCCACACGCCCGCAGGAGCTGCTGAGGATTTATGGCCCTCATATCGCCAACAACGCTGGCATTATAGTTTTGGAAAGAGAAGGTGCTTTGTTACTAAGGCGGCATTCTCTCCTGCTGTTCAAAGCTGTATTATAAAAAAAAAAAAAAAAAATGAATAGGGATACATTCCCCCCTCCACCCACCGCGATCTGATAGGAGTAAAAGCTTATCCGTCCCTCAGCGAACTGGCAATTGCTGCGGTTACAAATTCCATATTCAGTGAGAGTTAAGGCTTGTGGAATATTCTTTGAACTAAAGAACTCAATCCCCTAAGTAGCCCGCGATGGGTTCCGCTGAAGAAATGGAAGGAACAGCAGCGGCTCATCTCTGCAGCTGCAGCTCAGCGGTGGCCAGGCCCAGCAAGCCAGTCAGGACAAGCAGCTCACCCCCTCCTCCCACCCTGCAGGGGCCACCACCACGGAGATCCCCGGGGGTGAGAGGTACACCTCAGTCTTCCTGGGGACGGGGAACCTCTCCAATCTGAAAAACTCCCCCAAGGTGGAATCTTCCCCACTCACCACCGCACTTGAAAGCACCGCTCCCACTAGGTCCCTTAGACCAGAGGTACATGGCACCCCTGAGAAAGCAGCTGTCTGTGGGTAGAAAGATCTAAAATAAAGCACGGTCAGAAATTAGCCACGCCTAGGGGAGCATGGGCAAGAAACCCGGCGCCAGCTGGAAAAAGGGGAAGCCTCTCTAGGCGGGCTAGAGAGAGCAGAAACCTTCGAGCAGCCCCCGTGAGGGGCGTGGAGGGCACCCACGTGGCTTCTGGGAAGAGGCAGGCCGAGAAGCGGAGCAGGGAGGGCGGAGGAGCCTGTGCCAGCCTCTCTGCTCCGGCACTGCTCAGCCGTCTCCATAATGAAGAGTTTAAAAAGAAAAGCCATTTAATCTCTTGGGAAAAGAAATAGGGCTGGACTAGTCCAGTTCTTCCAACCTTGTGTGTGTGTGTGCACACGCACATATGTATATGTATATGTGAGCATGTGTCCGTGCACATGCGTGTTTCTGTGTGCACGTGTGTGTGTGCACATGTGTTTGTGCGTGCCTGTGGTGGGGAGGGTGGAAAAAACCAGCCCCAGTCCCCACGTGGAAAACACACCCACGTGTAGTGAGTTCACAGTAACATGAAGTCCGTTTCCATCACAGCCTTCCGCACAGAGCCCAAGGACGGGCTGGGAATTCTCAGCAGCAGCTGACCCGTGAGGTCTGTAACGGCAGCAAAATCCCAAGACTATACAATCCTATCTCCCTGGACCTATGGCCACAGGCAGCCTGCCTGCCGGGACACCTGGCCGGCCCCACAATGGGGCAACACGCTGAGGCCCCACTGCAGACCAAAACCATGCCTACAAAATCTGGAGGTGCAGACATCATACCTAGGAAATCTAGGGGTACAGATGCCATACCTAGGATATCTAGGGGTGCAGACACCGTACCCAAGATATCAGGCATGCAGATGCCATATCTAAGATATCTGGGGGTACAGATGCCATACCTAGGATATCTGGGGGTGCAGACACCAGACCTAGAAAATCCAGGGATGCAGATACCATGACAGGGTAGAAGACCATGTCCTTCTTTCTTGGGGTGTCTGCCACTTCCCACCCACCATCTTCCCCACTGATCAAAGCTCCGATCCCAGCGGGGCACAGCCAAGGGTCCAGCACTCTCAGGGCCGCTGGGCAATCCAACCTCTCCAGGGACGCAAAAGCTCAGCATAACTGCTCCTACCCCAGAGTGCCCAGAATTCCAGGACAGCTGAAAACTCCAACCCGTCTATGCATAAGTATCTTCAAAGTGAGGTCAGAAAAGTCGTCCGGGACAGGCAAATGCCCCGGACCCCCTTTCCCATCCCCCTCTGCCCAGAGCAGCAGCGTGCCAATGCCATGAGAAACCAGGGATCGATTGTCACCGAGAAGGAGCTGGTGACATGGCCAAGAGAAAATCATTGAATTCTTATCTGAAATCAAATTCTGTAGAATTATTTTCTATAATTAAAACCACAGATTTCAAAGCTCTTTGGTCTGTTCTCGAGATGAAAAGGGACCTGTCAAAAAGTATCTACCAACCGTTCTCTCCTTCAGCGTTTCCTTTCTGTGGCCACCGTCCAAAGAGGCTCCCTCCCGAGCCTATCATTCAACGAAGGCCAACTCAGCTATAAAAAGTCCCACGGGAAAGCAGCGGAATGCTTACCTTGGCTTCACATTTCTTGTGGCAGGAATACTTGCAGGCTGGAAAAAAAGAGAAAGAATGTGTGTGTCAAGCAGTCTCTGCAGCAAGACCGTGCATCTCCAAACTCCCTCAGTCCTTGAGAAAGTGACAAAGTCCGGCTGGAAGAGCCCACGGGCGGCCTCTCCCTGATGTGCGGGAGGCTTTCGCCTGCGACACAGGCAGAATTTGGGCAGCAGGCAGTGAGGACATGCTGATCAGGAGCCGAGTTAACAACGGTTCTCCGTCAGCAACAGCAAACACGGCTCAGGTGGAGATGTCTCGGGAGCAGCGTTAGGAGCCAAATTAGATTGCTGGAGAAGAAAGGCAGGGAATTGGAGCACTTCAAAGCATTCGTGTGTGCCTAGAAATTATACCTGATCCCTGAAAAAAGAGAAATTTTTAAAATGCCCCCTTAAGAATCAGGATTGAAAATAATAGGTAAGACTAGAGCCTTTAAATTAATGAGAAAGTCATGTGTTTGATTTCTGCACTGCTTCCACTTCCGGGCAACCTAAGAACTGACTGTCAGAATAAATTCATGTCTAAATTCCTGCAAGAGAATCCTTCAGCGGGGGTCATTGTGTGAGCTGAGCGAGCCTTGTGTCAGTTCGGCCCTGACAATGCAGACGTAGAGCTGAAACCAATGCGGATTTCACAGGCTCTCCCGCCCAGAGGCTGCAGCTGCGATGCCGAGGCATGAACCCCCCTCGCCCCCCACCCGCCCCCACCACCGCCCCAGGCCTACTGCGAGAGGCCCTGCAGGACAGGAGACACTCTGAAATGAAGCACGGCACCAAATAACCTCAGCACAGCCTCCCGTGCGAGCTCCGGCACATTCCCTCATCTACCCGTGTTTGCCAGCCCACGAGGGCAGCTGCGGGGGCAGAGAAAGAGACCTAGGCTGGGGGCCTCAACTGCAGCTTCATGTCTGGGCTCTGCCCTCTAGCTGGGCTGCCCCAGGCAGGGCCCCAGGACGGAATCTGGGCCTCTGTTTCCTCCCACAGAGCTATCGTGGGTCAAATGGGGTCCTGCAAGGGACCCTGCTTTGAAACTGCGAAGCAATGTCCATGTGCAGAACTGGGTGGGACCCCGAAGAACACGGCTCGAAGGCCAGAGCGATGGGTCCCAGGTCGCAGCTCTGTGACTCAAAGCCCTGTGAGCTTAATAAAATTCTCACTCCTTGTCTTCCACACTGCTTTCTGTGAACTACTAGAATCGTCAAGGTTCATGTAGGGTTGAATGAAGATGAAACAGATAAGGTGACTTGCCCAGTGCCTGGCAGTTACTAGAGTCCAGTATTTACAGTGAGGTTGCTACCTTTCACGGTGAGATCTACGTTTTCAATTGTCTTTTTATGCCTCCAAAGTTTGCGAGATGATTCACAAAGACAAATATTTATTCTATTATACATCATTTAATGAGTGCAACACACAAGGTGATCAGTGATTTCAGAATCAAGACAGATTTGCCATTAGAAAAAAAGGGCTTCCACACAAGATTAAAGTCCCAGACAGAAACCAGCCGGGGGCAGAGGCCAGCAGGAAAGGCCTCATGAGATGAGGAGGAGGGCAGCTGCGAGGCCTTTGGCCCCTGGGTGAGTGAGAGCCTGCAGGGAGAATTCTCCTGTCCCCACCCACACCCAGGAGCATGTGACTGGACCACAACATCACACAGCTGTCAGCCTTGGTGATGGCTCAAGTGATCCTCACCTCCTGGCCCCCATGCCCATGTGCAGTCCCCTCCCATAGTGAATCAGCTGGTCTGTGTGACAACGTCACATGGCAGAGAGGATGGCATGTGATTTCTGTGGCTAATCTGGCATCACGGCTTCTGCCCTAGTCACCTGGATCACTCGTTGTGCAGAAAGCCAGACACCATGTCAGGAGGACACTCAAGCAGCCCTATGGAGGCCTCTTGTCAACGGCCAGCCCCAGGCTGCCAGCCACCGGAGTGTACCACCTTGGAAGAGGGCCACCAGCCCCTGCCGAGCCTTCACTGCCCAGTTACCAAAGTCCCAAATTCCTAATCGATAGAAATGGTGAAAAATAAAAGATGTTGTGCCTTAGCACTAACTTTTGGGGTCATTTCTCATGCAGCAGAAGATATTAATACAACGTCCAACTCAACCCAAAAGAGGGCAGTGGTGAGTGAAGGGTAGCACTGGTGTGATACATCCATGGTGGACGGCCTCCTCAGCCACAAGAGAGCCATTGGCCATGGTAGGGCAAAATCATTAAACTCAATAATCACAGTGAAATCTTATCAACTGCCCAGGAGCTAAGGCTGTGATCCTAAGAGGCGGAGCCATCGTTTCTGGTACGTAGGCAGATGACCCTAAAAGTTTTATGGATGTCTGGACTAAGACTTTACACCTGAATGCCAGCAATGTGGGTTGTCCTCAGGGTAGTAAGTCAGGTGTCAACCCCGCTGCAGCCAGCTCTGGTCAGCACCACGCCAGGCCCTGTGCGGGACACTTTCCCAGGTGATTCCACATTCGCTCCTCCTAAGTAGCCCCCCGGAGAAACGGTGAGGGTAACTCGGCCAAGGCGGCTGCAATGGCCCGTGCAGGTGGGATTCCAGCCTGTCCTGCCTCGGGTCCAGCTGTGCATCCAGAAGTATGCTCACTGCCCACTGGACAGTGTCCAGGCCCAGTTTCAAATCCTGCCACCCACAGGAGCAAGCCCCGCCTCCCTTCTCCCCACACCATGGCAACTCCAGCTCTTTGTTCACTCTGCCCTGTGCCCGCCTCCTGGGCCCTGCTGAGCTGCCTCCATGCCTGGCATTCTCCACACCCTTCTGTGCCATTGACCCTCACTTGTTATCGCAGGACAATCTCCATGTGTCCTTCTCTCCCGAGTGGCTGCCAGCTCAGCGAGGGACAACGTCTGTGTTGCGCATCACCAGGTCCTCGCAACAGCAACACTAGCAGCAAAAACAGGGAGCTGACATACGCAGCACCTAAAAGCTTTAACTGCATAGATGTTACCAAATCTTCACCACACCCTAGGAGGAGCTACTCATCTTTACCCGTTTCACCAATGGGAGGCTGGGTTTGTGGGTGAGACCTGAGGACTCATCTCCTAGACAGCTGTGCACTGACCCTGACCTGTTCCAGGTCTGCTTTCAGAAGCCCACTCCCAGCAGAGCTACACACAGAAGGGTCCTCATTACCTGGTCACTACCAGGGGACTCTGGGCTGTGAAGACGCTGGTGAGATGGGAAGCTCCCAAAGAACAGCAGGACTTCCCACCCAAATGCACCCGCAAAGCGCTCAGGCCCGCAAGACACAATGCACACGCTCGCTCGCTTTAACTCCCTGCAGCTCTGACCCACCTCCTTCATGGAGGCCACGACTGGCAGCTTGCCGTACTTTGTTTTAAGCTCTGGACTTTTACAAACGCTAGGCAACGTTCAGTTGTGTTTATGGTCCTGTAGTACCCGAAGCAGAAAAGAATGTTTACCTAAGCAATAAAAAGAAAAAATTATCTACAGATAAAATAATAGGCAGCTATTGAAAAATCATGATCTGTAAAACTTTAATATATAAAAATGCTTATACTAGGCAAGGCCAAAAGATATAAAGTGCCAAGTACAGTATGAAACACACTTTGTGACAGACTCCCACGTGGGTTCATCATAGGACAGAACGTGCGTGAGAAACTCCATCACAACTCAGACAGAAACGAGGACCACATAGC
This sequence comes from Avahi laniger, assembly GCA_963575035.1. NCBI lineage: Eukaryota > Metazoa > Chordata > Mammalia > Primates > Indriidae > Avahi > Avahi laniger. Next base: position 48,529 of record CAUYSK010114727.1, read on the forward strand.
AGAACTGGAAAAATACAATAATAAAAACATAATGAAAAACATAATAATAATAATAATAATAATAACACAAATAACATGAACTCCAGATGCATCCACCATGGAATTGGTTTGGAATTGGAAAAGCAGAAATGAGTATTAGGATAAAATATCACAGGACATCTTTGTGACCTTGGAGAATAGCAGGCATTCTGAAATAAGGAACAAGAACATAAACTCAATGAAAACATGGGATATCTAAGCAAACCAAACGTTAGAACTTTTGCATGACAAACATACCACAAACAAAATTAGACAAGCAATTGACTGGAATGTTTGCAACGTATAAAAGTAGAGAGACAAGAAATGGACATTTTTGGAAGTGAAAAAGGAGCAAAAATTCTGCCTCATGAATAAAAAAGATCTGGTATTCATAATATAATGAATTCTTAGAAATCAAGAGGAAAAAAATCATCTAATTTTTAAGTGAGCAAAGGATTTTAAAGAATAGTTTGCTAAATAAACAGAAACGCTGCAGACAGCTTTCCCGTATCTTTTTAGATATTCAATCTCACCCAGTCACCGATGAGTGAAAAATACAATAACAAGGAGATGCCACTTTTCATCCATCATCTTGCAAAAAAGAAAAACCACAAAATCCCATAAGAAAGAGGCAATGACCTTCAGTGGTGCAGACTCCACCAAGAGCACTTCCAGTGAGGAACCCACCGCTTCTCCAGCCCGGCTTAACCCCTGGCATCCGAGCGGATGTGTGGTGAGCCGCTGCTCATGGCTTTTCCTGGACTGGATGGCTCGCAGATTCCGTCTGCCTGAGCACTCGGCTCCACAGCTGAGGGTCTGCAAACCACACATCAGCTCCCTTGTCAAACGGAGGTTTCCAAAGTCATGTTTATGAACCCTGGCTCCCACTGCAGCAGTTACAGTCCAGCCATCTGGCTCTCAAATGCCCAACATTTTTATACGTTGTCTTGGAACTGCTATTCTTCAAAATGTCTCCAAGAGTCTTGGGAATCCAGGCCACTGTCTTACAGGGACGTCAGAATTTTTTATACAACACTCCACACATATTGACCAAGTTATAAATGAGCCCCTTTGAGTCACCCTCTGCTTCTCTGCACAGCTACCCTCAAGTTCACCAGTCTCTCTGTGTGCCAAGAACGGGCTCCACGAGACACGAGGGAGAGAGGGATGCCCACAGCACAGGGCCGCCAGACAAGGCCTGTCCAATGTCCCAATGTTGGCTTGGTCTGAATCGCTATCATGTCTTAGAGTCCTAATACAGCACCTGGCACAAAGCAAGCCCCCCAAAACACAAAGCTACCAACATGCCCTTCCATCTCCAAACTCTGATCTATCAGCACTTAGCATGTCATTACTGCGATGGACTCCAAGACAAGACACACCACTCTCATTTTTCTCTCCCAGCAGGTGCTTAATAATGCTGGGTTAACTGAATGGAATAACCCATTATCAAATCTTTCCTACAAAACTCCCTCCATCCTATCTTCCCTCTGTCTCATTTTTTGCTTCCTGTCTCAACTTTCATTTCCCCTGGGCTTTCCTACTGTTGTCTTTCTTCTGCAGCATTTCTTTATTCTGCATCATTCCATTCTATTCCATGCTCTCTCCTACAACCACTGATCCAGGCAACCTCCTCTCCCAGAAGGAGCATGCCTGTTTGGTCTAACCCTGGATCTTCTCTGGATCCATCTTCTCCTAGGTACCAAATCCCCCAGAACTTCAACTCTCGAGGTTCACCCTACTAATACCAGAACTCCAAGACTCACCCGTACCAGTGCCTTCCTCTGCACTATCTGAAATATGACCAACTTCAGTTTGTAAAAGGGTATCAGCAGCAACTGAATCACTCAAGGAAACTCAGTGACGTGTAGTGAGAACAGGCCACCTCAAGTCCTAAGATGGCACAGGCACACCAGCGAGGTTTTGAGCAGGTAAGAGAAGCCACAACCAGACACTTACCGCAGGGCTCACTGCCGCGTTCATCTTTTCTTTCCCTTACTTAAAGTTCCACAAGGAGAGATAAAGGAGCCTTTATGTGTTAACATAGTCTCTAAAACATGAAATGTTTTCTTCTAACTTAGCTACATATGAAATCTGCATTGAAACAAGAGGGTAAAATATGAAAGTAAGGGACCTGAAGGTTAAGAATGAACCAGAAAAGGAACAATAAAAATACTGGCCTATATCACAGAATATACCCCTAACCCTTCTCTACCATTTCCATCATTATCTCCATCACCATCGCCACAATCGCCACCACCACCATCGCCATGGCTACCATCACCATCAACACCAACACCATCGTCACCATCATCATCGCCAATTACACCATCACCATCATCATGTTCACCATCATCACCACCGTCATCATCACTATCACACTGTCATCACCATCAATATCACCATCACTGTCATGACTACCACCATAGTTATCATCACTGTCACCATGACCACCATGGCCATTATGACCATCACCATCAATTAAACCATCACTGTCACCATCATCACCATCAATTACACCATCACCATCATGTCGACCATCATCACCATTATCACCATCACTATCACACTATCATCACCATCATGACCAGTGAGACCACTATCATCACTATCATCATCAATTACACACCATCACCATTATCACCATTACTATTAATAAGAATATCATCATCATCACTGACACTACTGAATACTTCATTGAGCTCGTCAGTGTACTTTGTGTTGCACACATATTTACTCTGTTATTCCTCACAATGACTCTAAGAAGAAATTCAAGCAGAGAGAGGCAGAGAAGGAACCCTAGCAGGCTGTCACCACGGTCCACACTCCCCCATGCTCTGCTCCTTCTTCAGAAATAGGCCAAAGAACACTTCTATCAAAACATCACATCGCTTTTATGCATGATTACTTGCATAATCTATTAAAGGGCATACCTTGTTGTCTCTAGGTAGCATGTACACACAGGGATCAACATGAAAATGTGCATGACATATATGTAAATTATAAACAGAGAATGTTGTGAAACTATTTATTTTTTTGATGGTCTCTATATAGTGTATTGAGAAAAAGGGAAGATGCTAGAGATTAACTATTCAACCTGCAAACCGTAAAGATCACAATGTTGAAGAATAGAAATAGGATTCAGCAGTCCAGGGCCACACTGCTTGCAGAGGAGCCAATCCCTGACTGTGCCAGGCTCCCTGCACCCACATCCATGGTGACTACCAGTACCCCAACTCCAACTCAGGGAGCAGAGTCCCCACATTCTGCCTTGTCTACACTCACAGTGAACACCAGTACACCAACTCCAACTCAGGGAGCAGCGCCCCCACATCCTGCCTTGTCTACACCCACAGTGAACGTCAGGACACCAATTCCAACTCAGGGAGCAGAGTCGCACACACCAACGAAGCCCATTCTACATATAGGCCAGCATGGATGGGGAGAAGCCAGGCCAATCTATTCCTAGCATGCTGACAAGAAGAACAGCTAAAACTATTTCCTATGATGAAACGCACACACACGGAGCACATATTAAAAATCTGGCTCAAATGTTTTATCCCAGTTTAGACTGGTACATTTACCCAGGCCTTTTTTCCTTCACAACACCATGGAGTGTGCCAATTCTGTGGTCCCGTGGAGCCTGGCCAGCCAGCATTCCCTGAAGATGAAAAGGCCAAATTTTTCAATACAAGCCTTGCTGTGCTGTCTTCCTGGATGGTCTCCACAAGTCCCTCTTCAAATCACACTCACCTTACCAGGGCCATCAGCCAGCAGTGCCCTGAAGCCCCACAGTCAACCAAGGAAACCTAGGCAACAGGTGTCACTACAGATCTTCACCAGTGTAACCATCCACAGGACAACAGTGTTCTCCTTCAGGTAAACTCTTCGGGGAAAGCGAAGGGGCAGGGGCTCACCTGCAGCAGACTTCGCCCTCTCCAATAAGCCAGATGTTTTAAAGGTGCAAAGCTAACCAACGGTTTAAATGCACCACACCAAACGTTTTCTACCTTTCGTTCCCTCTTTAACTCCGCAGGTATTCGTGAGCACGTATAACTGAAACAGTCTTCAATTCCATAATCATGTCCTGGGCACCTACAACAGGGAAGGGACCGATCTGGGTGTGGATACAACTGGGAACAAAGAAAACATCTGCGGATGTCCTCTGCAGCAAGAGGGAAGGGAAATCAGGAAGGGTAGAGAGTCATGGCCACTTGAGCTGCAGGAAGACAGCGCCAGGGAGGCAGAGCGGGAGCCCAGAGTGGAGGGAGAGGTCAGGACCCATGTTCTCTACCAGCGGTCAGGAAAGAGCTAAAGGGACAAGAAGGAAAATGGCAGCAACCAAGTGAGAAGGTGACCTGGAGCCAGATCATGCAGCTTCGGGTAGACCAGCACCCAAAGAGGACAATGCATGAGCTGTTGAGGGTATTAACCAAAATCAATCAATCAGTAACCCATCAACCAATATGGACACTACTCACAAACTCCTTCGCTGGCAAAGGCTTTGTGGTAGGTCAAGTCAAGGTTGTGGGGACCCCCAACTGTTGGCTGTGCCCAGCTTGACCCACTGCGTCACTGCCTGCGTGAGGCACCTCCAAGGAGGGAAGCTAAGTCCCCAAACCATGCTCTGTCAAACACGTGCTCAGGGACAGGGGCTGAGGCTGAGGATGCTCTTGTTTCAGCGAAACCACCCCCAGCCCTGTGTGTGCCCCCAACCAACACAGGCAGCAGGGGATGGTCACCCTCCCCACACTCTCCACCCTCCACCCGATGACACAGGGCAGCCGGCTCCAAGCTGTTATCTGTCCGCTGTTCTCACTCTCATCACAAATCAGCAGCTCACACCAGATCTGCCCAAGAACGCTGAGAACCACACTTCAAGAAGATGCCCCCTAAAACACTCGAAGTTTTTAATCCCTAAAAATTCCGTCTTAGCCTTCTCTCTGATTCTTCCCACTTAACTGATTTTCTTTTCTCAGAAAATAACTGTTAGCCCCTTGAGAGGTCGTCATAGTGTCAGCGTGGTTCTCAGAGCATCCACACGGCTGAGACCCTCACATCAATCCTTCACTGTACTTCAGTCACCATCTTCATGCTGCAGATGAGGAAACTGAGGCACAGCGTGGCCTGCAGTGGAGCTGAGATCTGAACTCACATCTGTCCGGTCACGGAGCCCACAGGCTTAAACTTTGAGCTGCTCAAAAATAAATAAGGAAATAAATAAAGGTGACTCTAACTTTCACAAACAGGTCACTGGACCAGCTGTAGCACTGAATGATGTTTCTATGGCACTACGGAGTTGACAAAATACTTCGACATCCCTTGACTCACATCCTCCTCCTACCCGCTGCGAGCAGGGCCAGCCTCACCTCCCATTTCCCATTTCACAGTCTGGAGAACAAAGCCCGGATGGCCTGACCCGCTGGGGCCCCACCTGTTGCCCCCCCTCATGCAGCCACTCCCATCCCCAACTTCAGCCTGCTCCCTGCTCAAAACACCCCCATCCCACAACACGTGGTGCAAAGTAGAGTTTTTGCGTCGACATCAGACATCCAAAGGTGTAACATTATAAAACGTCATGGAATGAAAGGAGAGAAAGGAGACAGTACCAGTCCCTCACAAACATCTAAAGTCTAATTCACTCAACCCTGTTAGCGCTTGTCTACTTCAAGCCCCCCACACCTCTGTGCACGTGAGCAGACCGCCAGACATCCGTGCTCGGTGGTGGGACCACCCATGGCCAAGTAAACACCAGACAATCAGGAAGAGACCAAGGGCACCCTCCCGAGGGCCCCAGTCCCCCACCCACGTGGCTGTGACTGTCCGGGACTTCTTCATTCTCGCTGGCCCAGCAGGGTGGTGGTGGGCGCCCCACCCTGGCCACAGTGAGACAAAAGGAAGCAAGGTGAAGATGACGGGGAAGCCTGCCCGTCTACTCTTAGCGGTGAGTACCATGGAGGCCAGGCCTCAACCCCATCTTCTAGAACAGGGCTCCTGGACATCCTTGGCAGCACTCAGGCCAGCCGATGCCCAAGGCTAATGGCCCCAATGTGCACCCAGTGAAGCACAGCACTGCCCCTTCCTGGGTTGCTACATGCTCCATCCCCATGGCAGTGGCCCAGGCAGACCATGAACACCCAAACAGCAACATTACGTCCATCTAAATAAAACCGTGGAAAACAACAATCCAACAATTTAAAAATATTCCAGATCACAGTGCAAAACAAAAACTTGGGTTTATCATCTTGGCTCCCCTACTGAGTAAGTTTTGAAAATCAAACTCTGCCAGCAAAATCAATTGCACAACCAGACATCCACGGCACTTGGAAACCTCAAACCCTGACAACCCAGACCTCTGAGAAACGTCTGGGAGGGGTCCAGGACTTCTTTCCAGCCACAGAATCAGAAAACAGGAAGGATTTCAGTCAAAATCCACCACTGAGGTATGTGCGGAGGCGGCTGAGGAGGGTGGCGTTTTGGTACAGGGGAGCAGAATTCAGAGAACAGGAGGCTGTTTTCCATCAGATAACCGCCATCGGCCAGAAAATATGCACATGGAATCTGGCCCGGGTGCTCCTCCTGCTTCTTGAACTTCTGGAAGATTCTGTCACACTGTCACCTCTTGGGATGTGGCAGATCTGACAGGAGGGCTGAGCTCAGTGCCTGGCGGGAGTCGGGGTGGGGGACTCACCACTTCTAACCGTCCTGGGAAGAAGTTTGGATGTAGCACAGGGATTTGCCAGAGAAGAACAAGCTGACAAGCCAGGCATTCATCTGCGCAAACGCGTGTGGATTTTCATGCGACTTACAGCTCCCGGGACCCCCTGGGCTCGGACCCTTTGCTGAGACTTGGGATACCCAAGAGACCAGACCATGGCGCAGGAGCCATCAGAGCCGTCAGCCCAGGGGAGCAGACAGACCCATGAGCAAATAACCAAATACAGCAAGTTCCTGACAATGTCCATGTCCCTGTCCCCAGAATTAACAGTCCCTCTTCTGTGCTCCCGGAGCACCTGTACACACCTCTGCTATGGACTCTTCACACTGGATCCTGCTCCCACTTACTCCTCCTGCCCGCCAGACCCTGCGCCCTTCGGGGCGTTGGTCACCACAAGCATCGTTATAGTCGCACTTGCCTGGTAAAAGCGTGCTGGTGAGTCGAAGCGCCGTCAGACAAGCAGGCACTATGTGTGAGCATGGGGGGCCTGTGCCGGGGGCACTGGGCCGACAAGGCAGAGTCTGCCCCTTAGGCCTCCTGGGTTCTGGCTGGGGGCGAGACCTCTGTCCCTCCAGCAAACGTCCAGACAGCTAGCTCCTCGCTGGCTGCCGGCAGTTCTGGAGGGAAAAGGGCAGTGCTGGGAGACACATGCTGGGGCAGGGAGACACCTTCCTGAGGACCTGGTGCTTGGGCTGAAACCCACAGGGAGAGGGGAGCTGGCCGGGGAGGCGTGGTCCAGCACACGGCGGAGAGGGAGACCTGTGGGGCTGGCCGCTCACAGCGCGTGGGGGAGTCAGGGTAGACCTCACGGGAGGGCCAGCCTCAGAAGGGCCACCGTGAAGGACGCAGGTGCAGATTCCTCCTGCTGGCTGGCTCGGTTCCCACAGCTGCTCTCCCAGCACACACAGGAGAGGAGAGAGTGCAAACAGGAGAGTGGACCCATGGGCATCCCAGCCTGGGCGGGCAAAGGCTCCAGGCCAGGGAAGCTGGGTTAGGAAGGAGAAATGGGAGGCCTCAGGTCGGGCAATGGCGGTGGGGGTCCAGCCCGCAGGGAGGCAGCCGGCAAGTGCAGAGCAGCAAGCAGAGCTGGGGCCGAGCTTGGCTGGGAGCTGTCCCTGGTCACGCTGTCTCTGTTAAAAGCAGCAGATGTGGGTCCCACGTATCAACAGGAATGGAATACCTGCCCCCCCTGAGGCAGAGGTGGTGGTGCCGGATCCCCCGCTTCCTTGGAGAAAAGCAGGAACTTAGCTTTGCCGTTCACATTAAGTCAGAAAACTAAAGCCTCCATGCCTTGGCACTGTTTGAAAGTCCAATGGCTCCTGCAGTATGATGCTCCCTTCCCTGTCCGTGTAGGACCAGGACCCTCCCCAGTCTTCCTAGCGCATTTCAGACCTGCCCGCCTCTGAGCCACAAGCCTCTGCACAGGAAGTCAGTTCCACCCGCACCCTCTAGGCCCACCCGGCCAGCCTCGTTGCCTCCTGGAACTTCCCGTCCCCATAGCTCTGATGATGGAGGCTCATCTCAGCCCACTCGTCTGCCCCAGGACGTCTCCCATGACAGGCGGCATAGTCCTCGGCAGACCACCACACCTCTCAGAGGCAGGCTCTGGACCACCCGGAACACCTGCACAGGATCTAGCACATACACTGACATAATTAAAGAGATAATGAAAAAGATCATGTCTCAGAGACTCTTGGAACACAGACTCCTGAACATTTAAAAAAAACAGCAGTTATTATTTATTAACATAATTACTACTCACTGACACAGATTGATGGGCCTCAGCGCTGTCCTACTGGGCCCTGCATCTTTCTTAACAACGAGATGACATGCAGCAAGATAAGCCTGTTGAGCATCGTGTCCAGAGAGAGCACTGTCATTCCCTCCTCTCCTTCAAGAAGAAAAGCAGCTCCCATAAAGACACTCACTTTCTCCACCTCTCTCCATCACTCTTTTTTTTTTTTTTTTTTTTTTTTTGTGACCGAGGCTTGGTCTGGTTCCCCGGCGAAAGTGTAGTTTGGTGTCCTCAAAGCCTCAAAGAAACCACAAAAA
>CAUYSK010114728.1:0-27385 GCA_963575035.1 Avahi laniger
GGGCATGGTGGCACATGCCTGTAATCCCAGCTACTTGGGAGGCTGAGACAGTAGGATCGCTTGTGACCAGGTTTTTGAGGTTGCTGTGTGCTAGGCTGACGCCACGGCACTCTCTCCTGGCAAGAGAGTGAGACTCTGTCTCAAAAAAAAAAAAAAAAAAAAGAAATAGAATTTTAGAGAACCAAAGTAACTTACAGAAAAGTCACAATGATAGTGGGTATTGGAACCAGGGCTTAGAAACCCAAGTCTGTCTACCCCAATGTCTATGCCCTTAATTACTACACCTTACTTCTTTTAATAAGTTCTAATTAAAGACTGAATAATTTTATAGCATAAAAATGTTCCCACTGGTGGTTTATTGGTATAGAACACATTCTTTAATTTGCCAAATTTGCAAAAATAATTGCAAATATTTTGTACATCCATATCTAAATAGGTTAATGCTCATAATACATATATGCTCATTAAGTATATGCATATATATATGGGGTTGGGGAGAGAGAGATTGAATGTATGTGTGTGTTTTTTTATTTCTGGTAGATTATAATATCCACCAAAACCAACTATATAATCATGGTATTAACTGAAATATGTGACTTTTAATAATTTTAAATATTTTAGAGGTTGCCTATGGCTATACAAGTAAATAAATTGATAGAGTACATTCTTTTAAATATAAAATGAAAGGAAATAGTGTTAATTAGATTATTACATTTTCCCCGTGGATATGTCATAGTACATTCTAGAGGAAAAAAATTTCTCATTCGAGGACTAGAATGGGTGTATTTAACATGCAGATACTGTTTGTTGAAATGCCCTTAGAGATAAAAATGACAGGTAATATATTTCTTAGTGCATTTATTCATGTGTTTATTTTTGCAAGAGATAGACATAACTGTCAGCCTCTGGATACAGCTCAGTGGATAGTGACTTTTGCTAACACTTAATGGATTCCGTATGTTCAATAAAAAACCATTATGAAAAAGTTCATCGAACCTTTACACAAACTAACCATGCAATGCCCAACTCTAAAAGGCATCTAGGAAGTGAATGCAATATTTGCATATTTCATTTTGAAATGAACAAATACAAAAACATTTTATTTTAATTGATTCAATACATGATAGTTTTTCTTCTATAAATAATTATAATAGAAAAGAAGCATATAAAGAGACATACTAGATGCCAGGCACTGTGCTAAGTGTATTGAAATTTCTAATCATTAAAACAAGCTTATGAAAGACTATTGTTAGATCCATTTTAGAGAAAAAGAAATTGAGGCTTAGAGAGGTTAACTTCCCCCAGGGTCATACTAATAGTGATGTAATAAACTGGTAATTTTACCTAGGCAGTATGCCCAAAGCCCATGTATTTTGATCATTATATCATACTTCTATATCTATGTACCACTAATTTAAATTTAGAAAGAAACTTTTTTCTCTAAAATGTTTCTCTATATTATTTTGTTCTAACAAAAATGTTAATAATTTTAAAATAATAAAAATGTTAAACAAGTTGGTGGGTAATAATATGATTTTCTCATAAGTAAAGAGTATTTTGGATGAGGTTTTCTTATGATATGGCCATATTAAAGTCCTCACTAAGCAAAAAGCTATTTAATTTTGTGACATTGGAAAGAGAATATTTGCCAGCTTCAGGAAACATGAGAAGAATCTAAAAATTATCAATAGGGTTATTTTGCTTAATTTTGAGCTTTCCACACTAAGGAATCACATAAAAGAATATGGGTATACTTCAAATGTTATGTAAGGGTCCAGGTCAACAAATACTCAGGTGGATATTATATATCATACATATAATCAGAAAATTTTGGCCCTAAGAAGTTTAATTTAAGTGTATTCTATTCAACAGGAGATGTTGGAGGACCAGGATGTTGGATGATTTGCCTGAAGTCACAGTGTCTAGTAAAGTTATTATTAGTAGCCTACCAAAAAAGAAAAACTTAGAATAACTTTTATATTATTGTTGTAATACTAATATGCTGTCCATTAGTTTGAAAGTAGAAATTGTATTAATATTCTTTAATCACGGTATGTTCTCATTTAATAAAAAAATGCGAATGATATGAAAAGGCAGTGATTTGTAATTCGAAATGGGCCCACTCTCCCCATCCATCTTTGATATTCTTGTTTCTCTGACTTTTTATTCCTACTACATCTACTCTGTTTTACTTTGATGTTCAGAAAGAGACATGATCTTTGCTTCAAAAATTTATATTACAAGCCTCTAAGCTTTTTGATATAAATATTCAATTTAAATTTAAAAGGAAAAATCAAAAGACTAGATATAAGAAAATGATACATTTTTTCTCTTAGTTACCAGAGTTATATATTTGAACATTTTAAATACTTTCCAAAAATTAAATTTCTAAACTATAAATTCTGCTTAATTTCACGGAGGTGATAAAATTATTGGTAATTGACTGAACACTTGGATAAATTGATTGACAATTAATTTCATTCATTCATAGCTCCTCACAAATCTTTGTATCTCACCTCATCTCTGCTCATGTTACCAAAGAGGCAAACAAAGTAAATTGCAACTATCTGTAACAGTAAAAGCTGTATATTCTACAGTAGATATTAGAAGACCTTGAGGTCTGTGGGTCATGTTTTCCCCTAAAGACAGAGTAATTTACCTATATGGAAATTAAAAGAATAGAATTTTTTTCTGTAAATGGTAGCACACCTAGAAGAACACTTATCTACATGTATGGCCTAAAAACTAGCATCAGATATGATATTACAGTTGTCTGCTCAAGACTAATGGAATGGAATGGGCAGGAAGTGATCATTTCCTTCTCACTTTGACACTTGACATCACTGGAAGATCATGGATTCCTTTAATGTTCCGACCTTCATTACTCTTCTCCTCACACAGAAAGTTAAGCATTGAAAAGTCTCTTTGTAGAGAGTTTGTTTCATTTTGTTTCGTTCTTTTTTGCATTAAAAATTCCATAGTATTTTATTAAGTTTATTAAACTCAATGAAGAAGTGGCAGATTAAAATTGCATTCCATACTTTTGGGCTTTAAGTTTTGAAATCTACATTTCCATGAGCAAATTTTTTTTAAAAAAAGGGAAAAAAATCTGCTAAATTCTCTGAAAAGTCTCATATTTCTGATATTTCCATTTTAGTCATATTAGGTCAAAAAGCCAAAAGGAAATTCCAAGTCCTGGAGTTTGAAACAAGAGGTAAAGAAAAAACAGTGCTGATAAGAGAAGCAGTGGAAGCAGATTTAGCTGCAGAAATTTTTGTTTTAAATAATGCTTAGATGAGGAAGAAAATTATGTTTATTACACTCTGTGTATTTCCCTATGGAAGAGCAAACTTTTCCTTTCCTTGGTCTGTAACTCGTACTCTTTGCCACATTACCTGTGGGAAATTGATTTGAACAGATGTTTTGGTTTTATATTAAATTCACAAATTATTGTGCATAATTCACTAGCACCTATCTACTACAATTTTCATAATGTCTCCACTCTATTTTTTACATAGCAAATAAAAAACGAGCCACAAAATATAGTGAATAGTGTTTGTTTAGTCAGTAGTTGACTCATTGAAATGTTTAGAGTTCATATTTTGTAAGTTCTCACAAAATATCAAGCATGAACCTTTCAGTAATCACAATCTTTATTAACGCTTTCTTGAAATTGAGACTTTTTAGGCTTCATATGGCAAAAAAAATGACAGTAATAATTAGCCTTATGCTTTTGGATATTTTCTTCCTAAATATTCTTTTAAAAAAATTTTGTTGATAATTCATCTACTAATAACATCTACCTATGATTTGTTGAATGCTAATCTACATAGATGAGTGCATGGATACAAGACAGATGATAGATAGATCACAGATAGACAATAGAGAGAGAGGAAAGGAAGGGAAGAGGAGAGAGAAAATTTTTACCTTGAATGAAATAAATTCTCTCATCCTAATAACCATCTTTCAAAATAAATTTATATCTTATTATGCAGATGAGAAGATTTAGGTTTAAAAATGTGTGAATGAACTTCAAATATACAGGTGTGTAAATATTAAAACATTCATAAAATCTTTATAATTACATAGCAATAGTATAGCACACATTATCTGGAAAAAAATTAATATATTGAATTTGGAATGTGCTTTAGTTTTGTGGTATTTTATGGGCCACTCTGTTCCTTGTGCCTTGCCTGTGGTTAGTGAATATAGATTGTTCACCTATTGACACTTTTATCCACCATCTCTGGAGGACAAATGTGAAGTAATTACTAAAATCCTACTTTAGGCAGTTCTGTATATCTTTAAAACAAATTTACAGATTATGCACTTCCATGGAATATGACAATAACAAATTGGAAGGCTGAGGGCTAATTTTACACATAATTTTAAAAATCTGTTGTTAAGACTGAGTATGCAATTTATACATTTACATTCTGGTAATTCATCAGTTTATAAAAACTAGTGAAATGGAAGAATGTATTGAAAATTAATTACTGATATCATTATGCATTGGCTGATTGTATTAAAACAAACACATTGAACTGAGTGGTCCCAACTCCTGACAATTTATAACAACTTCAGGTTCTGCTACTAATATTTATCATTTATCTTATGAGCAGGTCTATGCATGTAAATAATTATAAACTTGAAATGAATACATATAGCTATCATTTATTAAGTTTATGATATAATGCCAGGCATCCTACATATATCAGCACATTTAATCATCACAACAAACGTATTAGGTAGATGGCATTGTGCCCATTTTACAAATGAGGAAGATGAGGCTTGGAGAAATATAATGTCTTGCTCAAGATTACATATGATCAAGGATTTGAACTGTCTTTTCATACTGAAGTCTCTGCTCTCAAGTATCTTTGTCCTTTTTTTCTCACTACAGTTACTATGTATTATCATAAAGTTTCTTCTCATTTATTACATCATTCTAACCAGTCTCCTTGATATTCCTAGAATAGCATATTCCAATCTCAGGGCTTTGGCCCTTACTGGTTCCACATCCTGACTCATTTCTTCCAGATAGTAGCATGTTTCATTCCTTCATTTGATTTAGGTCTCTGCTTATATGTCACGCTCTCAGGCTCCTTCCCTAACCACTCTTTGTAAAATACTACTTCCCTTCCTCCTTTAATCTGATTATTTTTCACAGCACTTTTTATCTGATATTTTCTCATATATTTATTTAATTATTTTCGCTTACCCTGCTAAAATGTAAATTCAACAAGAAAGGGACATTGTTTTCTTTATGGCTGTATACCTGGTAACTACAACAAAATTTGGCACAGAGCTGGTAGACAAGTATTGGTTGAATAAGAGCAAAAATGAATGACCACTGAGATTTCCCCTAAAGATTTCAAATTTTTAGATGTGTAAAAATAGACTATGAATGTATCCAAACCATGTGGGCAGAGGTTCATGGGATCTCAAGTAGTACTGTAAAACAAGTGATAATTGTGTGTGTGTGTGTGTGTGTGTGTGTGTGTGTGTGTGTATAGGATAGACATTTTAGAAGTAGTACTTAAGTTGCATTTTGAAGCTCTGGAGGGACAGACTAATGGAGCAAAGGAATAGTAGTCTGTGGGATACTTGGACACAAGAATAAACAAAGAAGGAAATGAAAGGCACTGCCACTGCTCGGAATACAGAGGTAGGAAAATGTGTTAACTATACAATAAGAGATGCTCAATCTGGGGAAAGAGAGCAGATGACTGGCCATGAAGGGACCTCAAAGCAAGTCTAATAGGGATTTGAGACAATAGGAGGCAGGCATCCATTTTGAGTTCTCACAAAAAGGAATATTATTATTAACTGACTCATACATTTGCAACACATATTTTTAAAATTCCTGGTGCTATTGGAAATAAGTATGGAAAGCTTTCATAATGGAAGCTTCCTTTCTATTGTCGGCAAGGTATGATATACATTGCTGTTCATGTATGACCACAACTGTAAGGAAATGAGCATAAGGAGGTAAGGTGAGTAGGGATAAATGATAGTACATATATAATTACCAAATGGAAATGGTTTGACAAGTTTGACAGGAAAAGGCTCTCTGGATCCCCCAAGTTAAAATAAGACCTGAAGTGGACATGTCCATTCCTTATCCCTTCAGATTATCTATTTTCTATAAGAGATTCCCCTCCACAAGCACACTCATTGAACCTACACAATCCACCACAGCAATAGGAATATATATAAGACATAGAAGTAGAAGTGATGGGTCAAAGTGATCCACAGTACACATCAGATACCATAAAGGGTTTTTTTTCATAGCTTTTTGTCTCTTTTGGCCCAAGGACTCAAAACTGTTGCTTGGATGAACTGACAAATGGAAGACTTTAGAAATCACAATTAGTCTAGTGAAGTTCCACACTTGGAAGGCACTTGGGATTTTAGGAAGAAAAATTTTTTCAGTAATATCTGTATTCTTACTGAAGTGTTCCTTACACCGTAGCCCATCATTAATAAAATGCCATTGATTCTTTCTTAGTGGTACTCTGTACCTTGACATCAAATTGGCAATATACCGTATTTCTCTGTAAATTATCTCATTTAAACAGTTAATTACATTCCTGGTTAGGTGTGTTTAATAACCAGATTCTGACAGTTTCTTAATAAAAAATGGCATTTCTACAATAATATCATAAAACTTTTAAACATAATATATGTTTGTAAGCTAGATGAAAATGCTTTACCACATGGGCTTTTTCAACCTACCCTTTAAAACTTCTGTGTCCATTAGAAGTATAAGTTAAATAAGTTCTCTCAGTTAATTTAAATAAAAATGCACTGAATTGTTTGTATCCTGGTTAAATAGTGTGAAAAAATATGCCTATACTCTTTTCTAACATGTCTTTATGTGAATAATGTGAATCATGTATAAATACAGCTTTTGTCTACATTGCTTTGGGCTGCCTTCTTTATCATGCAATTATTGATATTTCTTTTCAAACAAAAAAATATCTTTTAAGGTAAAGTATAGGTTAGTCACATGCACACACAATGAAGTTTCTTAAAGTAGTAGTTTCAATTCCCTTCTATTTTTATTCATCTCTATAATCATGAAGAGACACAAACTCAATAATATGAAAGCTGAGGAAGAAACAAATAACCCCACAATTTATGAAATGCATTCCCCATAGTGAAAATACCTCTTGGTAACTTACATTTTGTATTTCAACTATGTATTTTATAGAAGAAAAAAATCACAAAATAGGCTGCATGCTTGAGTACTGAAATATAGTGCAATGACTGAATGTAATTTTATTTTAAAGGATTTTTTAAATAAATAATTTAGAAGACTAAAAAAATGGCCTTTTTTATGAAGTCAAATGCAGGGAATGCTGAATTGAGAGACTAACTAAATTTTTCTTGGCAAATACTAGACACAAAAGATTTGGTGGGAATGAATGAACATATAGAAAATCAGTACCTTCAGAACTGTTTAATGTCGATATTAAGAATCTAATGATATTTAAATCTTAGTTTGAAAGTAAAATAAAATAATTAAAATACATTTAAGATATTTTCACATGCTGTTTACATGATCAAGGGATAGGAGCTAAGGGTTTCATGTCACAGGCAGCTCTGGAGAAGTTATGAAAGACAAGTATGAGCATTTTAATGACATCTGACATTCAGGGGTACCAGACTGTGATCTTCTTCCCAAGGAAACCAAATTCTCTATCACAAGTTAACTCTAGGTGGGAGCTGCAAGTACCCCTTGTTCTTAAACTCTATGTCTTTGTATTTAGAGGACAAAATTCAATAAGGCGATCTGTCCATCGTAATGGTAATCATGAAATAACCGAAGCATACTTTTTTAAATAGTTTGGGGAAAGTAGTAAAAAAGGCTCTGGGAATTTTAATTTCAGGCAGCAATATTTTCTTTTCTACAAGTACAACATAAAAGTATGAAGAATAAGATGAAGTACCAGGAAAATAACCTTTCTTACTTGGGTAGCTATCTAGGCTTATACTCTTCCTCCCCTAGTTCTTACATGACTAAACCAAGGTCCATAATTTTCCTATTTAATTCCTATCTCCAGAGTTCTTGACCTCAATTTAATCTTAATAAATGGATGGAACTTTTCCAAAAACTATAGTTTCTCTCCTGCATCACCAGCCACCAGCCCTAATCAACTTATCACCCCCTAATTCAAAATTGATTGGACTTTTTGGTTCAGATCTCAAGTGACCAATTTTTTCCATATTTTCCTTTTATTTCCCCAGTCTACTCTACTAGTTTTCTTATTTAGACATTAAAAATCAAAGAAAAAGACCAAAAGAATAATGCCCATCATTGTATTATATGAAACCATAGCATGAATATGACTTTACTAATCATACAAAAATCTATATAGCATTATACTGTTGTCTAGAGATATTTTCATTGGTTTAATCACATCATCAAGAAACCTGCTTGAAGTTAAATGGGAAGGTGGGCTCAACAACAATCAAGTTTTATAACATAACATAATAAAATAAATCTAAGGTTGACATTAATTGAGAATGGCTGACAGCAGTAGATCCAAATATCTGCAGTACCTTGAGCAGAAGGAGATAAATTGTAATTGACATAGGCCCTTAATTACACATTGAAGCACCTCCTCACTAAAATATCACTGCTCCAGAATAAAAGCAAACTACAAAAGTAGAGTTGTAATGGCTTTTTTTTGATGAAACACTTTGGAAAGACTTAGGCAATAAGTAAGACCCATAAATTATGAGTTTAGCTTCCTAAATAGCCTCTCCCCTTCTCTGTTACCCATCTCCATACCATTGCCAGAGTTATCCTCCTAAAATAATTTTAGAAACTTGCCTAATTGAAAATATAAAATGAATAATCAAACTACAAGAAAGCATAATACTTAGAATTACACAGTCATGAAACTTAGAGTTAGAATAGAACATAGTGGTCAATGAATCTAACCAGCTATCAAGTGTAGAATTCCCATCTAAGCAAGCAAAACAGAAGACAAGTCAATTTTGGCTTGGACAGTTTCAGTTCATTGCTTCGTTATGCTCAAAGTACTAGGGAGACTAGCTACAAGGAAGGTATTCCGTAAAGTGTGCTGAAACATTTTTTCTTGTAAATTTTACCATTAGATCAACACTGAATGAATTTCTCCCTCAAAAATTATGTGAGTAAGGAAAGATATACATCAGAAAAGATATATTTCCTCTGTTAGTTCCATTTCACAGTTTTAGAATGGCTGGCAAAGCTCTCAACTCAGTAGCCCCAGACTACTGTCCCATTACCTATGCATTGTTGTTTTTCTTGCTCTCTCTCAAGCCACACAAACCACTCTCTAGTGCTGAACATGCACTTGATTTTTGACACTATGTCTTTGTTTCTTATGTCAAAGTTCCCCACATTCTAAACCTATTTAACACCTTCTCATCTTTTACGGGTTGGTTCTAATGACATTTCCCTTTGCAATCCCCCTAATTGCACCTTTGTTGGCAACTCTCTCTCTCTCTCTCTCTCTCTCTCTATATATATATATATATATATATATATATATTGCGTTGTTCATAAATTAAATTGTATTCTGCCTAAAATGGTTGTTTACATCTTTGTACCTCTGTAGGTAGGATCTACATCTTTATCTTATTTGTTTTTTTTTAAATAAAGGCTATATGTTCAAGTCAAAGGGAGAAATTAAATGCAGAAAAGGAAATATTGATTCTTTCCACTAGACTTCTAAATCTATGCATAACAAACTATCAATGCTTACATGTATCTATAATCAAGTATTGTATATGTATGTATGTATGTGTGTGTGTATGTGTGTGTCAGAGAGAGATGGAGAGAGGAGAGAGAAGAGAGAGAGAGAGAGAGAGAGAGAGAGAGAGAGAGAGAGAGACACCAAGAGACTAAGAAAATGAACAAGAGAAACAAGGAGATATTTTTTTCCTACTTCCAAAATCTGGTCCCTTCCCTTTTACCCATCCCCACACCACTTCCAGAGAAAAAATAGACCAGAAATATAAAGAAATATTTTCTTTTTCTACTTCCAAAATCTGGTCACCTTGTGCAAAAACATTAAGAAACAACTGTGAAAGAAAACTATGCATGGTGAAAATGCTGCTATTTTAAAATCAAAATAAGGCAGCATCGCGGAGAGAAAAAAAAAAAACAAAACACTGGCCTGAGAGTCCAAATGCCTGTGCTTCCTCAATATATGAGTGGATTAATAAAATATGGCATATGTATACCATGAAATACTATTCAACTACAAAAAACAATGGTGATCTAGCACTTTTTATACTATCTAGAGTAGAGCTGGAGCCCATCCTTCAAAGTGAGGTTTCACAAGAATGGAAAAACAAGCACTACATGTACTCACCATCAAATTGGTACTAACCGATCAATGCTAAGGTGCTCACATGGAAGTAATATTCACTGAGTGCTGCTCAGGTGGGGGTGGGGGTGGGGGTGACGGTGGGTAAACTCACAACTAATGGATGTGAAGCACACTGTATGGGGAAAGAGCACGCTTGCAGCTTGGCTTGGGTGATGCAAAGACATTATATGTAACCAAAATGTTTGTACCCCCATAATATTCTTAAATAAAAAACAAATGAAAAAAAATATTAAAAAAATCGTCACTGGAGAAAATCACTTACGGTATATCAGACTTAATCTCCTCATTTGTAAGATTAAAAGTGTGGACTAGATGATCACTAAAATTCCTTCTAAGTCTAAAAAGCCTATGGTTCCACATTCTGGCAAGTACTTATTTAAATTTAAGATATGATCACAGGTCTGTGATTTTGCTGGCTGAGCAAAAATTAAGAATATTTTCAAAACAATGGTGACATTCAATTTAACAGTTTGAAAGAGTGTATTTAAAATTTAAATGTTGTAAAAAAATCTACTTAATAAAAGGTATAAGGAAAATTTGCCAGTCAATTTTGGAACATCAAATTTCATTTCTGAGGCAAAAGAAAAACTTTAAATTTTATGTGATTTCTATGCTAGACTCCAGTCGACCCATTGTTTTTCTGAAGAATGTATAAAATCTCATTATCATGATACTTTGGAATTCAGGAGGCTACAATACTGGATTTTAGTCCTGTCTGTTTGTAATTCTCAAGGAAGACTTTCCTTCTTCCCAAGACTCAGTTTCCTCATCTTAGAAATAAGAAAGTTAGATGAGTGAGTTTCCGTAGCTCTTAATGTTCTAGTTCTACGTGCCTCGTGTAAGAGTATCTTCTCTTTGACCAATCTGTTTAGTGACTTGCTAAATTAAATAAGACATTTATATTTCCTCTGAAAAGTACTTTATATTTTATTATACGTATCTGTCGTGATAATAAAAAATCATTCATTTGTGAGTTTTTATAGCTTTGTCCTTCCAACCATGAAAGAGAGTCAAGTCCTTGTCATTTTCTGCCTCAAGAAACTAGAAAAAGGACAAACTAAGCCCAAAGTTAGCAGAAAGAAGAAAATAATTAAGGTTAGAGCAGAAAAAAATGGTAATAGAAAAACAATTAGAAAAAAGTCAACAAAGCTAAGAGTTGGTTTTTTGAAAAGATCAATGACATTGACAAATCTTTAGCTAGATTAACTAAGTAAAAACGAGGGAAAATGCTAATAAGTAAAACCAGAAATGAAAGAGGAAACATTATAATTTATGTCACAAAAATGAAAAGGATTATAAGAAACCACTGAGAATAATTGTAGGACACCAAATTGGATAATCTAGAAAAAATGGATAAATTCCTAGAAACATACAATCTACCAAGAGTGAATCTTGAAGAAATAGAAAATCTGAACAAATTTATAACTAGTAAGGAGATTGAATTGGTAATCCAAAACCTCCCAACAAGGAAAGTCCAGGACCAGATGGCATCACTGGTGAATTCTAGCAAACATTTAAAAAAGAATTCACACCAATCCTTCTCAAATAGTTACAAAAATTTAAAGAAGTGGAAACACATTAAAACTTATTTTACAAGGCCAGCATTACTCTGATAATCAAAGTCAAAACAAGATACTACAAGAAAAGTACAGGCCAATATCTCTGATGTGTATAGATGCAAAAATCCTTTTTCAAAATACTAACAAACTGAATTCAAGAGCACATTAAAAGTATCATACATGATAACCACATGGAACTTATCATTTGGATGCAAAAATGGCTCCACTAATGAAAATCAATCAGTGTGATACAGCACACTAACATAATGAAGGCTAAAAATCATACGGTCATCTCAATAGATGCAGAAAAAACACTTGAAAAAATTTAACACTGTTTCATGATAAAAACAACAAAGTAGGAATATAAAGAAATTACCTCAACATAATAAAAGCTATATATGGGAAACCCACAGTTAATGTCATACTCAATGGTGAAAGACTGAAAAGCTTTTTCATTAAGATCAGGAATAAGATGAAGATGTTCACTTTTGTTACTTCTTTTAAACATAGTACTAAGAGGGCTAGCCAGAGCAATTAGACAAGAAAAAGAAATAAACAATATCAAAATTGGAAAGGAAGAATTAAAATATCTGAAGATTATATGATCTGATATGTAAAAAACGCTAAAGATTTTACATACACATACAGACACAAGTGGTTAGGATTAATAGCAAAGTTGCAGGATACAAAATCACCATTCATAAATCAGTTGCATGCCTATACATTAACAACAAGCAATCTAAAGAGGAAATTTAGAAAACAATCCTATTTACAGTAGCAACAAAAAGAATAAATAACTTAGGAAATAACTTAAGCATAAAGGTGAAAGACTTGTATGCTGAAAACTATGAAACATTGTTGAAAGAAATTACAGAGGACATGAATGAAAAGACATATCATGTTCATGGATCAGAAGATATAATATTGTTAAAATGTTCATATATATAAACCATCTACAGATTCAATGCAATCCCTATTGAAATCACAATGGAATTTTTTACAGAAATAAAAAATAACTTACAAAATTCATATGGAACCACAAAGGATTCCATATAGCTAAAGCAATCTTGAGGAAGAAAAAGCTGGAGGCATCACACTCCCTTGATTTCAAAATACACTACAAAGCTACATCAATTAAGACAGTATGGTACTGCCATAAAGACAGACATATAGACTAATGAAACAGAATAGAAAGCCCAGAAATAAACCCACACATATATGGCCAACTGGTCTTTAAGAAGGGTGCCAAGAATAAACAATGCAGAAAGTATAGTCTCCTCAATAAAAGGTATTGGGAAAACTGGATACCCACATGGAAAATAATAAAATTGGACCTTTATCTTACACCATACATAAAAATCAACTCAAAATGGATTAAAGATCCATCTCCACTTTATCTCCCCTCTAACTCATAATAATTAAAAATAAAAATAAAAAACAAATGAACAAAAATGGATTGCAGATTTAAATATAAGATCAGAAACTATGAAGCTCATAGAAGAAAGCATAGCGGGAAAACTTGTTGACATTGGTCTTGCCAGTGATTTTTTTTGGATATGATACTAAAAGCACAGTCAACAAAAGCAAAACTAGACATATAGGAATACATTAAACTAAAAAGCTTCTACACAACAAAGGGAACCATTAACAGAATGAAAAAGCAACCTATAAAATGGGGAAAAATGTCTACAAATCATATATCTGATAAGGGGTTATGATCCAAAATATATAAGTAAGTCAAATAGCAAAATATAAATAACCAGATTTTAAAAATGAACAAAGTAATTGATAGATATTTCTCGAAGAAGACATACAAATGATAAAGAATTACATGAAAAGATGCTCAATATCACTAACCATCAGGGAAATGCAAATCAAAACTACAATGAGGAACCATCCCACACCTATTAGGATGACCATTATAAAACAAAAAAAGATCCAGAAAATTACATATGTTGGCAAGGTTGTAGAAAATTTGGAGACATGGACTATTGGTGAAAATATAAAATAATGCAGTCTCTATGGAAAACAGTACTGAGGTCCCTCAAAAAGTTAAAAAATAGAACTACCATATGATCTAGCAATCCCATTTCTGGGTATTAATCCAAAAGAATTGAATTCAGGATCTTAAAAAGATATTTGCATCCCCATTTTCATTGTGGCTTTATTTACAATAGCCAAGAGATGGAAACAACCTAAATGTCCATTGGCATATGAATGGACACAGAAAATGTGCTGTATACATACAATGAAGTATCATTCATCCACAAAAAAGAAGGAAATCCTGTCATAGGCTACAACATGGACGAATCTTGAAGATATTATGCTAAATAAAATAGGCCAGTCACAAAAGGACAAGTACTGCAGGATTCTAGTTACACGAGATATCTAAAGCAGCCAAAGTCATAGCGAGAGAAAGTAGCATGGTAGTTGCTATGCGTTGGGGGAAGGGGAAAACGGGGAGTTGCTGTTCAAGGGGTATATAGTTTCAGTCATGCAAAATCAAAAGTTCTAGAGATCTGTTGCACATTTTTCTTATATTTAATAATACTGTACTGTACACTTAAAAATTGTTAAGAGGGTAGATCTCATTTTTTACAACAATAAAAAAGAGTGCATCACTAAAAAGAAAAAACATATCTTCTTCCAAAATGTATAATTCTTTGTTAATGAACTCAATTGTTGAATGCCCAGTGAATAGGAGATGATATGCCTGACATCATAGAAAGTTAGAAAGAGGCTAAGATGGTATTTGCTACATCTGGTAAGGGTGGGAGCACGAAAAATACACATGTGAAGAGTTTATAAAAATCCAAGGCAACAATATAAGATATGGTATAAGTCTTCTTGTAATTAATTGGAATAGATAATAAGTTGATAATAAATTTATGGTAAAAGCAGGGTAAGATCATTGTGAAATAGAACCGTGTGGCATGTCTTTTGGACTAAGGCAGATTATTCTGGGATTCAAATACCAAGAGATGTAAAGAGTAGAAGGGTAATAGAGATGCCATTCAGGCAACAGTTGCTATAAAAGCAAAACTAAAGGTCAGAAAGAGTGCAGCATGTGTAGGGATAAAACAGGAAGAGCCCAAAGCTAAGGATTCACTCAGGGAAAGGGTGAGTGATAAGACTGGGTGTTCAAATTGATATAGGATGGTTAAAAGACCTTAAATATAAATCTGATATTTTAGTTTTTCTAAGAATTTTAATAAAACAGGTTTTTAAATAGCCATAGATATTCAAAGAGAACCTAAGCAATTATACTCAAAAGTAGGATAATGAAGATCTCTTGATTGTGTTACATTATAAATTTATGCACCATCCATAAAGGTGATGTCAAAGGAGGAGGAAATAACTAGCATGCTATTTGTCTTCAATTTATGCTATTTTTCTCTATTTGAAAGAGTTGACCTATCTGCTCAAAAGCCGTATCCATCAGACCCACTGATTACTTGCATGGTAATATAATTTGAGGGTCAATTACATTTATGGGCTAATTTCTTTTCATTGAGTTCATGGATGACACTAGAAAATTTAAGTGATGACACAGGACTGTAAATGCTTTGTAGAGTTCTAAAGTTCCTTTCAGAAATTAAAATGCTTAACTAAAAATTATAATTTATCCAATTTTGGGTGGTTACTCTCTACTTTTTAGTGATCACTTTCTAGTAAGAGACCTAGACAAACTGCTGAATGAACCTCAACCTGTCAATTTTCTTGGAAAACCAGTACCTTCTACAGCCATTGGAAATTCAGTGGCCAGGTTATGAGAAACTTTGTCTATACCATTCTTCCCCAAATCTTACCATAGCCATGATTTTATTCTCATCTGAAGCACAAGAGAGTAAAGGATGCTTTGTGAGAGGGGTGTAGGTTTGCCACTTCCTTCATTGTTATTTTAATCTTTGAGATATGCTATAAAATCCATTAATCTGAAAGAAAGAACATTCCTCCAAAACACAAGATAATCAATGGCAAAGTTAATTGGAATTTAGCTCTTTTAACAATCCCACCTTAGCAATTCTATAGTGTTCAGAGTGACAGACAACTTTAATCAACTGCTGGAGTATTTGCAAAAAGAAACAAATAATGGGAGAAAGAAGCTAATTTGTGAGTGACTGAAACCTAGTCTTTCCATTCAGAATTTATTTTCCTTTAAAGTTTTCCATTTAGAGCTGAAATACTTTTTGAATAGAGAAGACATAGGATTGCACAGTGAATGAGAAGAAGTTGGTGTGGCCACAAATCTCAACTGCAGCATATGTTAGCTGAGCCAACCTGGACAAATTACCTAGCCTCTCTGTGCTCCAGCTTCTTTACCTATAAAATGGAACTAATAATAAAACCCAGCTTAGCACTGGGCCTGGCACATAGTAAGTCCTCAACAACAATTCACTATTATTTTTATGAAGAAAGACCAAGCATTTTTTTCGAACCACTTCTCTACATTTTCCCTGAAAGGTCCAGAGCTAATGGAAAAACATAACCCCAGGTCCAAACAGAGTAAAGAAAGGTATATAATATAATTATTCAGGTCTATTCAGTTGTTTGCAGACATCTCAAAATGAGTATCATATTACAAAAATAACTAAAAGGAGGGGTAGATGAATTAGGCTAGTACTTGTTTACTTCTTAAACTGAAAGTATTTTGATCAATGCTATCCTGACTCCTAGTTCCAAATTTGAATGGCTCCTGTTAACTAATTTCACCTGCACACCAGGCGCCTATTCCTCATCTCAGCTGGTAAGAAGATTAAGTGTCTCAGTACAATGACAAGAAACTACTGAGCAGACCAATTCATAGTTCTGAAAACAGTGTGAAACAGTCATTATCATACGTCTATAAATTAAAATGTTATTTTCTTTATACAGTTGTTCTCTGGCTACAAGCATATCAGCCATTTCTAGTGGGTTCTGATTCATTATTTCAGTAGAAGTAAATAATTTTTAGTATAGGCATTTGAAATTATAAGACGATTCAACATTGGAATTGAGAGTTGTCTGGACCACTGTGTACGACTTTGGAATTTAGGGAATGTGGAGGTGTCATTGTTTCCTGGGGTCATTTCCATCATTCTCTGGTGGGTATTTTGTCTTTTTGGGACTGTTATATTTGCCACCTTTGCTTGAATGAATTATAGCACCTAAAACAATTCTATAGCCACAGCAATACTGTGAAAGAGTATTTTGACACTGAAATGATGAGCTAGAAAGGAAACACATAGGAAAAATTTGCTCAGCCTTCTTATAGCTAAGGAGTCCAATATATGGCAGCCAGAGGGTAGCTAAAGTTCTTCAGAAGTACATGAATGCTTTATTTTAATAAAATATAGAGTCCACATGTGGGAGATGCCTTATTGACAGTTTATTGATATCATTCTGCTGAATGATATTGACCAATGTTTCTCATTCTGGTTTCTCAAGGGTTTACACATTTGAGGTTTCAATTTTATAGCCTCCTAGAAAAAATATGCATATATATTCTGGGTCGTTCAGCTCAACTGAAGCTGATAGCTAATTTAAGTGTCCCCGCTTTGTTGATGTTTATAAGTACTGGCTTAGTATCAAAAAGTTATTTAAAATGTAAGTAATTGATGAAAATGAATATTATGCATTCTCAATGAGCGAAGACCAAATGAAAAACCAATTGCATGAAGAACTGTTAAACACAAGTTAGAATGCAAAAAAGAGGTAGATGAAGAGTCATTGTATTATACCTAAGAATGCAGATATTAACCTAGGAATATGTCCTCGAATTATTGATAAGTAACAAAAGCTAGATGCAGAGTAAATGTATAGTATAATCTCATTTCCATTTGTAAAAGGACAGTGTATCTGTGTGTATATAAAATACGTTTATTTGAGTACAGATAAATATGTTGGTGTGAATGGATGATTCACATGAACACTTAACAAAGTAAAATGGAGTGAGGAAGAAATTTGTAAGCTCTTTACACAACACTATTTTTAACATTTTAATGGGCATGTGTTACTATTATAAATTAGAAATAAGTTTCTTAAAAAGTATAAGTAAAAAGAATTTTATAGCAAAAAGATCTTCCTTACAAGCGACTTGTCACATGAAGAATTCATACTAGTATTTTTGGTTAACACATTCTAAAGTTTAACCTGTACGCTAATGGCTTTATCTTACATAGAGAGGCTCTAAGTGGAAAACAGAACCAAAAGTACTCCAAAAAAGTAAAAGAGAAACTGAATATAGAGTTGGAACTGGTACTCACTTCTGGATTAGAAACTGATTGTTTAAAGAAAAAAATGAGTAAAATCGGATCTGTTGTTTTAGTAAACCTGACACTAACTAATCTGAGATTTTTTACATTTAATTCTGACAAAGCTTGAGATATATTTAATAGTCGCTACTAAGTAACTATAAAACATTCAATGCTCAGTGAAGTCAATTCAGTTTTTTTATCTTTCAACCAGGTAAATGTCCAGATATGTGTAGATACAGCACATGTGATACTTTTCCATTTATGTAGGATTTCCTATTCAAATGACATTTTAAGAATGTCTAAAACAACACACATATATAATGATTATATATCTGTGTCCTTCAACAAAATCTGAATATACATTCATTATGATTTTTGTTTAGGTTAAAAACACAATTTATTTTTTTGGAGTGACTAATGTCAATGGGTTTTCCCCCCTCAACTGCTACTTGGTCTATAAACCAAACCTCAGATGTTCTGCTGGAAACTAGAATTGAAATCTTTCTATAATGTTCGTGTTTCCAAGACTTTAGGCTCAGTCACAGAGGCAAACTGAAAATGTGATCTATGCTTTAAGTTGTAAAATTATATATAGCCTAAAGATGAGATGGATTTTGATTATTTCTGTTTCATTCATTCCCACACTCCAAAACGTCTAGACTCACAAAATAGAAACCCAGGATTCCATGCAAAAAAGGGTGCAACCACAAGTTATTATTACTCTCATATTTTCCAAATATAATTTATGAATAGTTTATTACTGTGGGATAAGTTTGGATAAGTGTTGAGTTCTTATTGAGAGTCCATTTAACAAGTATATACAGATTGGGGATATTAAAACTGAATCCTGAAAGTTAAAATGTTTGACATGAAAATTAACTAAATATCAAGTTCACAAAATTTCACAAACCATATTGCATAAATTATTCTGATATGATGGATGTTTCCAATTGAAGTATATGGAAGTTAAACTCCTGAGTTTACATTTTAAAGTCATAAGAGGTTTGATCTAAATAGAGATATAAATAGAAATGACTTAGGAAATCTCATAAATAATTAAGCACCAGTAGATAGTAGTACAGAGTTCAAAGTAGATGTTAAAAGTTTTGATTCACCCAATTTATTATTAACAAATGAATCATCTAATACTTCAATGTATATGAGATAAACATTTATCTTTATATTAGAATGACATCAATTCACTCTTTGACATAAAGCACCAATTGTATTTAAATTATGAAACCCCTAAGGTTAGAAAAGGCCAATTTATTTATTAGGTATAAACTAAATACAAAATAAGGATAACATTTTAGAGACATTATGCATAAATTTGTTATATTAAAAATATTATTGGGAAGACGATATCTATGTGCGAGCACCTGTGTGAAAAGTCATTCTTTTCCCTATCCACCTGACTACTTGTCATTTCTTTGTTATATATGAGTGAAAAATACATACTTACCAGAATTTTGGCATGTTGTGAGTTGCTCAATTTTCTAGATTCAGAGTACTTTTAAAATCGCCTAATAATTTCAAATTGTTGGATCACTAATTCTGGCCACAGAAACATCTAGATTAATTTAAACCTTGGCAAACATTAAACCAGTAAATTGCCTAAGCATGAACCAGCATGTCCTTCCCCTCTTCCGTTTCTTCCTGGCATCTTAAAAAATTTTATTTACACAGTTATCCCTCAAATATATTTCTTCAGTATATCTGAAATTCCTGTATGCTTGTGTGTGTATGTTTCTGAGTGTGTATGCTCATGTGTCTGAGTATATCACGAGCTAAAGAGGCAAACAGAATATACATCAGCTAACTACAAGTTTTCTGCCCCAATTCTCCCACAACTCATAGTCAACCCATTCTTAAAATGCTGCTTAGGTATTCATTCCTATCTTCAGGCTAAAGGGGAGGAAAGCTTATGCTTTTTATTATATTTTCTTCTTGTAGATAATTAAAATTCTATTATTCACACTAGTATGCCATTGATGCTTTGGCTGATCCTTTAAACATCTGGCCTGCTGTTTAAAATGCACGGAGTGCACTGATGTCAACCCGTGCTGATAATCAGAGGACCTTCAATTAAGTACCTACAAAGCAACCAATGATAAACGAGAGAAAAGACTCTGCAAGTTTGCCAAAGAATTCTTTCATAGTCTGATTCTCAAAAGCAATTAGAATCACTTTTTTTGGCCTTGGAATTAATGAATTTTCATTAAAATTTAAATTTCAAATGATTCCAAGGATATCAAACTTGAGAAGTTGAGCTGATTGTCTACATAATAAATCACACCACAGGAACATGTCAAAAAGACTAATGCAAGTTCTTTGCCATCCAAAGTTTTGTTTCTCCTTGTCAGTTCTATGTGAACATATATAATTGCTTTCTTTTCCTCGAAGCAGCTATAACCAAATACCCACTGTTATTAAACTATCTATTTCTCTCTGTTTAGACCTTTTCGAATTATAATTCTAAGGCTGTTATTTAAACTAGCTCTGTCTACAAGAAAGGTTTGTTCTAATAAATGACTGGTATGTGATTTTTTTTTAAACAAAAATTGCTATAGTTACTTTCTTTGCACTATGACAATTCAAATGATTGAGGCAATAAAGTCAAGTTTAACATTCTGATATCAACATCTTCGAGTGTTTGAAAGTAATGTTTAACTTAATAACACAGATGTTGTCTTTACCTGATAGAAAACAAAACACACTCTGAGTGTGCATGAATGTGTGTGTGTATGTGTGTGTGTAAACCAAGTGTTGTATTATGGAATACATGGAAGTATGACCATGAAAGGTACTAAAAATTTTTGGCCGTAGAAAACAACATGGGTGTTTTCAAATAGTAATAAATTTGTGCAATAGAGAAATAATATTCATATTAAAATGATCTAGTGTAAAAGTTAAAAATTTTAATCTTGAATTAAAACAGTGAAACAAAATAGATAGCAAGTTCTAGGCTGCAGTTTGTTCACTGTTGTACTTATTCTGACAAAAATTTGTATATGTTTTCAATAACAAATTTCATGGTATCTCCTTAACAGAGTGAATTTTCTTTGTTTTTTTTTAAATCTAAACAGTCTAAAGACTTTTCTTAAATGTGACATATCCATATCAAGCAGTCATGAAGGAATCTTCTTAATTCCTACCATAATATTTTTCTTAACATGTTTCTCTTCATATGTGTACTTTCAATCAGATTAATGGAAATACCGTCAATGCTTTGTTTTTATTGTTCACTACTTGTTTTATATATTTGTGTTTTGTGTGGGATTCTGACCCTAGGAAAAATCCACTGTACAGCTTTTTCCCCACTCATCCATCTTTTCCAACTCAGCATTTGTACAGAGCTTAAATCACAGGGGTTCAGGCTTATAAATAAATATATAACATTAAATAAACATACATAATTGGGGCTTTAAGATGTATTCAGAAACTGGGAAAAAGATCAGAAGTCCCAACAGGCAAACTTCTCTAATGGACATTTTATTTGGCCCCCACAGTGTATAAATCTTTCAGTATATGATTAGCTTAGCACCTATTACACAGCCCTTACTACTTCATGATTTTCTGTTGCCTGTCTACCCATGTGTACATTTAATTTGCAATACCTGTGTTACATGCTGACATGTTGATTGTATTGTGTTATACTGACACTGCATACCTATCCTCACCTCATCCATAATTTCATAACTGAGACCTAGAACCCAGCTTGCAGAAACATTTTAACTTCTGCAGCCATGAGCAGAGTCTTCTTGTCCTCTTTTTCTATTGCACATATCACTGAGTTCCTTACATATTTGGGTGCATAACAGATATCCAATAATAAAATATATATATATACTTATGGAATAAATAAATTAGCTTATTATATAGTGACAGGAATTACTTTTGTGGGCACAAGTTAATGCTAACATTTTTTGATGCACATTACATCAGTAGTTACCAATGGTGGATGGTTAATAAACTAGTCCTTAGAAAGCCTGGTTTAATACAAAAATGGATGAAATAAACATTGTTCCTGAGATTGTACAACTTACCAATGGTGGAAATTGGTTCATATAGGTCTAAATAAAGTTTTCTATTTAGTAAGACAATTAAATTCAATTGAATATATAATACATGGATTGGGATGATTTTTTAGAGTCTACTACTACTTATAATTTTCAGAATTAGTATACTTTTGTCATTGAAAATATGTAGAAAGAATCAGTGAAAAATTTTCAGACAGATGGAGAAAGAATGTTTTTGTCTTTCTGAAAGATTATAAGAATGTATAGTTATTAGTTCAATAAATAAGTGATTGGTCACAAAAATCAAAAAGAATTCACATAATCAAAACCAAAAACTATATTTGACATGACTTGATACAAAGAATACTATTCTCACTCAATTTTTATTTTTATGTACATTATATTTGATTCTTTTAGTAACTATAAGTATTCACATGACATATTGGTAGGATTTCAAACTTGTTTAATGCCCTAATGAAATATAACTTTTAAGAGATTTGGAAAAAAAAAAACACCAAAACTACCTACCAAATCTAAACTTGGAAACTGCCTACTTAATTCTATGATGAGCAAGGTAACCTCAGCATAAATTTGAAAAGTTAGGCTCAACTCCATATCTAATTGAAAAGTAGACATTGACTTAAATATTATTTGAGATTACTCATCATAATATAGAAGTAAAGTAGGTGAGATTGAGTGACATAGGAATAGAGTTACAATTTTATAATTCCCAAATTGAGATACATTGACCTGACAACTAGACAGAATATTTGCAATCAATATTGTTCATTTGGCCCTTCTGTAACAGAGTCACCACCACAACCTTATCATGAAATACCTGGGACAGAGTATCTGAAATGTTAGAAGTTTGGGGTGTATAATTATGGTTTGTGATGACATCATACCCAAATATCTAAGATTATGACTGTCTTTATAATTAAAAATGTATTTACTTCATTTAATATGATAACATAGAAAAAGAATAAATGATAAATCTTTGATGGATATTCCAATTACCCTGATGATCATCATTAAACATTGTATGCATGTATCAAAATATCACACATACCTCAATAATATACAATCATTGTCTATAAATAGAAAAAATTAAAGCTAAGCATGTTTCTTCAGAAAAAAAAAGAATACCACGTTTTTAAAAGGTAATGATAATCATTTTATATTTAAGGGGATTTTTCTCATATACATGGTTATGGTATAATTAAGCATTGGGTGAATACAATAAAATATTCTAATAGCAATAGATTTGTAGGTACCAATACTTTCTAGAGGCAGCAGGAAAAGTTCTACAACTATCCAACCAAGTTTTATCTATGTTATATATGGATGGGTTTTGAATACTTTTCTGTAGCATATTTTTGATCTTTTTTAAATTTAAAGCAGTAAAAGAAATTTCAATGAAGCATTTTAAGTATGGCGATAGATTAATGACTGCATACAATTTCACTAATTTAATTTTATTTCACCAAATTAGCCTTCAAATCCTGTAGACCATCTGTGAATATCCGGTTGACTTGTCAGGGTGCATTTTGCCTAAGTTCAGGGGAGCTATGAATTTTTCACTCCAGCTTAAACGTAGGACCTCTACGTAGGACCTCTACTCTTCCTCTGAATTTGACAACTGAAGGGAAGCCTTTGATAAGCAAAAACACATTCATTACTTGCATTCCAGGAATTAAATCATCAGTAACGTGTAGCTGCATTTTCACCCTAAATTGACTAGGAGGGCATTATACCAAGATGGGAAAAATACGTGAGTAAATATGCTAATTAAGTGCTATTGGTTTAGCTTATCAGTCAGTAGCAGGATGACTGTAGGTAGCCACAGGGGGTACATGTAGGGATGGAAAAGGGGAGACTGGAAAGCAGACCCAAAGTAAAGTATGAGACAGGCGCTCTAGAGCATGATGGGTAAGATCTGGAGCAGATGAACAGCATCTGTATCATGATAGCACTTAAGATTATGTAGGCCAATCAGATGGCTAGGAACCAGGCATCGACCCCCACTCTCCCGACTGCTGAGGAAGATGAACCATGCAGTTCATCACAGGGCTATGAAGAAGCATCAACAGTTCAGTTCACCATATGAGCACCTTGGGCTCACCAAATCAGATCCTGGGTATCAAAAGTAGCATTACAGCCTCTGGGGGAAGGTGAATTTTAAACCACCCACAATGTTTCTTATCCATGTAATACTAAAATGGTAAGGGCTTATTAAGCTGCCTAGAGCTCATTAAGAGAAGTAATAAATGAGTGCAGTCTAAAAAGTAAATCTCTGTCACTTATATTGTGCATTCTAAGAGAATAACTTGCTAAAAGGAAGAATAAAATTTAACCTTGAAGACCACAAAAACCCTAGATGAGAAAACAAATATATTACATGATAAAATTATTTTCTGTTCTCATTTTCTCTTCAAAGATGTGTATGAAGAGAAATATTTAAATTTATAAAGGTAATGCAAACATGTTAGTTATTGTTTTAAAATTGATTTCTCCATTCTCTCGGCATTTACTAGAATTATTTAAATTTCATGACACAATCTAATAAGTATATGAGATAAATTGCACTGTAAATGAATTATATTACCATGGGCTTGCCTGTTATTTGTGCATGTGGCTTTATCTGCTTTGCTTGCAATTAAATATAGTTTATGGATAACTTGGCATATTGCCCTCTATTTGATTTTTGTAAATTACTCTGCATCTTCAGTGATTGAGTCCTGATATATGTGGCATGATATGTAATCTTAAAAACTCCTTGCCCCCCAATGACATGCCTTTCTTATTATTTTAAGCCCAGTCGGTTAATATATTTCTACAATCCTTTACTTTTCTGCTCTTAAGGATTAAAAATTGCCATTTCCTATAGCAATGCTTCATATAGATTAATTCCCCCTTTAGGAGGAAACTATCTAGTGAAGATGATTTCTATTTCTTTTACTTTTGAAAAAATAATGTCTTCTAATTAGAAAAGAATATGTTTTAGAGAAGAGGTTCTAAAACCCAGAGGGGCCCATATGCATTGTGATCTTTCTTGATAAATAATTTCCTCGAGTGCTATTTCAAGTACAAATCTAAGTATTTCTCAATTTCTTACACGTTTTTTCTAAAGTGGTGCTTCAAATACATTTTAATCAGTGCTAGGATGTGGCAGCAAATTATCAGGTATACATTAAGGAAATTTGGCTCAGGGCAGGTCCTCTGATAAAGTTTCCCAGTGTGCTCAATACCTTAATGATTGCATACTAGAA
The DNA here is from genome assembly GCA_963575035.1 of Avahi laniger. NCBI lineage: Eukaryota > Metazoa > Chordata > Mammalia > Primates > Indriidae > Avahi > Avahi laniger. The sequence continues at coordinate 25,475 of CAUYSK010114728.1, forward strand.
ACCTAAGAGCATTCTCATGTGGTCCTGAAACACAGAAAGAGGAGATTTTTACTTTAAAAGGACTCTAAAATAGACTGGAGAGGAATAAAACAATGCATAGAGAGGGGATAGTGGGGGAAGTGAACTCCTTCAAGAAAGCTTCGGTATTAGAAACATAGTTTGAGAAGAGAAGATAATGTCACTTCATTGTTTTGTCCCATATCTTTCAAGCTCTAAGCATGAGTAAGTTTTAATGGTAAGTAAACATTTATTCTGTCATTCTTTTTTTAAATAAAGGAGAGAAAGACTACTTGAAAAATTAAAGATGATCTGTAAAAATAATTTATCAATACATAGAATTTTTCAGTGGGAGAAACCACCCAAACCCACAGGGTACTTGCTGAGGGTCTACAATAACAACACGATAGAAACGTTCACACAAAACACACACACACACACACACACACACACAAACCCCTTTCATGATTTCATGAAAATCACTCCTGTGAACAAATCAAATCAGAAAAGAGCACTCGTAGGCAAAGAAAACATGCAAATACTTATTTTTTGGCAAAGTTTTATTTATGATGAGGTATAACAACCAGCTGAAAAATTAACTATCTAACAAGGTCTTTCTTGTGAAACTGTTTTTTATGTTTTAATTTCCTACAGATACCTAATTCTGTATCTGTAGTTTTCCTATCCCTGTAGCCATGGTAATGTTCCAATGGGGAAAAATGTATCCTTTGGGATTCTACATTTAATCTCTTAATTACTCTATGGAAATAACATCTTCCCAGTGTAATAGATTCCATACAACAAATAGTTATTTAGAACTCACTATATGCAAGGCACTGTGCCGGCTGTTATGGGAGACACAAAGGAATGTGAAACCATTGCCCTCCAGAGGATCATAACCTAGGTAGGAAGACAGACAGGTGTGCGACCAACTACGATGCAAGGCAAACGGAGATAAATCTTTAAAATAGCTAAACGGGAGGAAGAGATTACCTCTGGTGGGAAATTTTAGATGACTTCATGAAATGTTGGGCTCTGGCTATAAAGGAAATATAAGACTCCCTTAATATGAAATTCAACAAAGAACATTCTAGGAGATATTATTACATTGCAGAGGCATGAGCGGATAGAGTGTTGTCTGACAGAGTGTTGTCTTCTCTCTTGGATTCATAGACCCTAATAGGGGTCCAGGAATCTGCATTATTAACAAGCTCCTCAGAGGATTCTGATGTAGGAGTTCTGCATGCTGCACTTTAAGACCGATCTAGAATATTTGTTAAAAAATAGAATAGGGAGGGGCAGGAACAAAGCATAGTGTGAAAGCCATAGGTTGCATGATAATGAAGTGAGAAAGCAAGGCTAAGCTTGTGTAATGAGGGAGGCGAAGAGTCAACATAATCATCAATGTAAGGTAATGAGTGCCTTATCATGTAAATTCTATATATTTAAAATTAAGTTAAATGGATTTCATTTATATAAAGTTCAAAAACTAGCAAAACTAATCTGTGCTGTTAGAAATCATGATAGTGCTTATCCATGGGGATAGCAAGCAGTGACTGGGAAGGGGCACAAAGAGGTCTCTGAGGTGTTGTTAAGTTTCTGATTTAATCTAAATGCTGTTTAAAAGGATGTGCTCAGTTAGAGAAAATTCATCAAGCTGTACCTTTATATTATGCATGCTTTTCTATTGAAGTATATTATACTTCAACAGGAAATTTTTTTTAATTTTTTTTATTTATTTCAGCATATTATGGGGGTACAGATGTTTCTGTTACATGTTGCCCTTGCCCCCACCTCCCTCCCTAAGTCCGAGTTTCAATTATGTCCATCATTTGGGTGGTGCACATTGCACTCTTTGTGCATGCATATACCCCTCCTCTCCTCCCTCCTCCCCCCTCCCTCCTCCCCCCGCCC
>CAUYSK010114730.1:0-12297 GCA_963575035.1 Avahi laniger
CACCTTAATTTCAGGTTGATTTACACTTTACTCAGAATCATTGATGAGTCTACATTTTAAAAGTATTATTGTTAAGAAAAAAAATTTTAGACAAATTTAACAGCATTTAATTGAGCAAAGAGAATCAGGCAGCCCCAGAACAAGAACAGGTTCAGAATAACGTTGGGGCTGCCACATGGCTGGATAACGTTTACGGACAGAAAAAGGAAAGTCACACGCAGAAGATGAAAGCGAGGTGCAGAAACAGCAGAGTTGGTTTCAGCTTGGCGTTTGCCGTATTTGAACAGTTGGTCACCTATGAGTGGTTGCAGGGTGGCTGCTGTGATTGGCTGAGACTCTTGGCTCCTGTTACACGAATAGGTTGCAGTCCGTTTACACCTCCAGCTACGTCACAGTTCACTGTGTACAGAGAAACCTTTCAGCAGAACTTAAAATATGTACGGAGGCTATTTCAGGCCAAACTTAATTTAACAATTCCCCCCTTTTAGTATTCGCATCGCTCTGTTACCATTATAAATGAATTCCTTTGGTCTCAAATCCCAATGGGAATTAGCAGAACCATGGGTTTTATATGGTGGCGACAAGGAAATAGATCAGGGAAAGAAAAACCTAGTTGGTTAACGTCAGATCACTTCAGGGTTAGAGCAGGCAGGACTTCTTTATTATGCTGGAATCTCCTGTTTTCAGGAGGAAAAAAACTGGTCTGTTTGGGGCTCTATCTGCTTCCTTAAAGTTTCAGTTTGATTACGTGACATTTAGCATGAGTGACTCCACTTTGGTTTCGTTTGATCTGTTGGGTCATAGTGCACAAGCTCAGTCCAAAACAGTGACCGCCCATAATTTTGTTTAACATCGTAGAAGTGTGTCATGAAGTTACTTGCTAAAACAGACCCCCCAATACAGCAGATGCTCACAATACTCCCTGCAGGACGGCCACGAACTTCCTGTAGACCCAGACTGGATGTGTCTTAATCCTTCTGTATACACTTCTGAAACCAAGAAGAGCGTCTGAACCTTTTCCCACAGTTTCAAAATTAGCAAGGCCAGCTGGCCATCCATCAAGGTCCTGAGAAAGAACACACCAGAGGGGGACATGGGGACAGGAACAAGGGTGAGTTATGGGACAGAAATCTGAGAGCTACTTCATATGAAGAGGTGCTGTAACAGGTGCTGGAGGAGGACCTAAAAACGAAACTTGGTGCTACCTGCCACCATTTTATACGTCTGAGTTCGTAAGGTTGGTATTCTTGGTATTCTAGAGGTAATGTGTTCTCTACTAAATGCTATGTCTAGAATTTAGATGGGCTCAGCCACACCTGTGGTGCCTGAGATTACAGCAATGTGACTAAGTAAACCAGGTTTCCCCCAGGGACAGGCCAAAAGAAGATACATTAATTGGGCTTTAAAAATAAACAAACATTAATTGTTAACAATTCATGAGTAACTAACATTTGCACGCATTTCAAAGGGTGTAATATAGAGAAGACAGTTAATAAGTTATGAACACTTAGGCACAAGTAAAGCAGCTGTCTCAGCTTCCACAACTGCTATTAGCACTGCTTAAATTTCCTCTGGATCTTTAGCATCTGGGCTCAGTCCTCCTACTCAGTGGCTTCTCAGCAGCTTGCAGTTTGCAATTCTTAGTTAATTGCAGTAAACTGGCACTGATTGCCCTTGAGAAAGAATTTCGCTAGTGCCCATGTGATGCTAATCCCAGAAAAATCCTCAGGTTTCCAAAACTTCCTTGTTTTAAAGAAAACTGCTTTGGGCTTTACTAAACTGTTCTCTGCGGAATACTTACAAGTATCCTCTAAGCAGCCCTAGGTAACCCTCTTTCCTCTATTGGGTCTACGCAGCCCCCAAGCTCTGATAAGGTGCCATTCCACCACAGTCGTCCCAAGCAAAGCTAAAAAGTAATGCACGTGATGTTAATGAAACTGGAAAGTTGCAGTCATCTTCGTGGACAGTCTTGCAAAGTGAGAAGGAAAACCCATGATGGAACCCAGCCATAGCTGCCTGCGCATTGCAGCAGGTCCCTGGCCTCGAGGAGCCCTATAGCCATGACAGCCAGAAGGCTTTTGATACAGGCTTTTGTTATCCTGGACCTTCCTGGCCACAGCTGGCTTGTTGGCCTTGTGGGGCCATGTACATCCTCCAGAGGCTGGGACAGTGAGAAAGGAATAACTCATTAGCCCCTCCCTCTTTCATTCCAACATTCCCCACCCCATTCCAGCAACTGATGAAATGAGCTTTTAATGGATGCTAACCACAGGTCAGGAACTCCACCCAAGCATGTTCTAGATATATTTCATTTAAAGAGATCATACCACGGTTAAGACCATGCCCTTGAGTCAGACTGCCTGGGTTCAAATCCTGCTCTACCCCTTCCAGGCTGTGTGATCATGGATAAATACCTTAATCTCTCTGTGCCTTAGCTCTTCATCTGTAGAATGAGCTAATAACAGCCATACCTCATGGGACTATTGGGAGAATTAAATGAGTTAATATAGAGAGAACATGTAAGACAGTGCCTGGCACATAATAAGTATAATTTAAGGATTGGCTTATAATATGTCTGGATTGAAGACAGTTTATGATGAATTTTGTTTTTTATGATTTGGAGTTTTTCTCTTCGTGACATTTCAAGGGAGTAAAACTGACATTCTGCTCTTTATTCATTCTCACAAAATGTGAAGAATTTCCAAATAGAACCTTTTCTTGGATGACTCATGACCTAAATGGAATTAGATAACTATTATAAAAACTAAATACAGTTCTTACAGGTTATTTTGCTTAATGTTATTAATTTTAGAACTTCAAATAATTCTATAAAGATTAGAATTATATCATCTATTCTATATTTCTCTACTTTGTATTATAATAAATTTAATGTTATAAATATTTTATATTTATATATTATATGTATCAAAAAGTATATAGTTTTTCCTAAAGTAATCTAGCTAATGTATTTTCTCATTATGTATATTAATCTGCTTTCTTTCCCTATTTATTATCTGAAAGTTCTTAGTAATTTTTATGTATAAAATTAATAGTTTCATAGTCACGTTAATTATCACAGAATTTTACTCTTGCAATAATAAATATGTTTATACTTCATTTGACTGAGAGATTTAAGTAAATAAAGCACATATAAAGAGAATTTTTATTGCAAGTCACATCTTGAATAAAATTGACCTATATTTGAATATCCCAATATTCTGGTATTCCAATATTAACAAATACAAACCAGCATGATGCATTCAGTTTACAGATATCGTTACACTGATATTCTGTGATGGTAAACTAAATGATTACACAATCACTGCTCACACGCAAGTTCAGAATGTAGGAAATGATATTTAAGCAGGCATTCATCTATCTGGGTTTCCAAAGACTAAGCCAGAAACAAAGCCGAATAGCATATTTTGGCTAAATGCCAAAGCCAATCTTCAACACGTCTCTAATATAATAGGACAACATACAATCATGAAGACTGATAGTCTAAAAAATAAAGATACAGGAACTCATGATAGCATCGGAGTACATAAGAATACAAGATATTTAATTATATAAATAATATGATCTAAATCATTTTCATATGAACTCTTGAGATTCTGAAGAACAGAGACCCACTCTAGCTAGCACAGGTAAAAGAAGTTTAGTGTAAGGACAAACATTGAGCAATACAGATAATGTCAATGAAATCCAAAATCAGAAAGTTCATGGAGCTAAAAGGGAGGGAGAAAAAGTGGAGAAAGAGTCAGTGTGCTAAAATCCTTATCTAAATGATGGAGTATTTAGAAGGAAGATCTAAAGCTGATGGAACAGAAAATGGAGATTTAATGATATTCTTTAAAGATCCAACGAGGGAAATCAACAGAAGAACTAACAATAATTGCATTAAAAATTAGAAAAGGAAGAGACTAGTGTAATACTCATATTTGATAAGGGAGAATCAACAGTATCCTAAAACAATCAATCAAGAATTAGCAGGACAAGTGTATTATTTAGAAATAGAAAGGTGACTACCAAAAACACCAAAAACAGAGTCAGGGAAAGATAGTTGCCTCCGGCAAGTAGAAATGTGGTCAGGCAAAACATTTGCTTCTTTTATAAGGCTTTCTGCATAATATTTTTTTAAATGCAAATTTCATTTATTATCTAGATTAAAATTTTTAAATGCAATGGCTGATTGATTATATTAGAGACATTTTTCTCATAGAATGTTTATGTCTGCATGGATGATAAAGATGTTGCTACTTCAATTCTCCTCACCCCAGAACACCTTGGGGTGCAGTGGAGGAGTCTGGGCTGGTGAGTCCGGACAGGTTTCTTTCATGCTCCTGAGGTGAGAGGGCAGCTCTGCTCCTATCTACCCAATATCCTCTCTTCCACTAGCGATGGTAACCAATTAACGGCAAAACTGGGAAACTTCCATTTTTACTTAAAAATCACATCCTTTCTCCAAAGATAGTACAGTGAAATTCTTTCTCATTTACATTTAGTGACTCCCTCAGTCGCATAATAAGTCATTATTCTATGAAAATGTGCATTATTCTGTAAATGGGAATGGCTTTTTTTAAAAAAAAAAAAAAGCATTATTAAAAAGTGTAGTGTCCTTCCTTGCCACCTAAGTGAACCCTGATGAAGGTATATTAATATACTGATTGGTAACTTTTACGCATTAAAATTTTTATATAGATTTAATACCATTTTCAGCTTTTGTTTAATGAATATTTAATTCGGAAAGCTACGAAATAATAGGTAATTATAGCTCTACAAGAACACATATTGACATGTAGTTTAAGAGACGGTGAAAGGTGCCTGGTGCTTGCAGTGAGTTTATAATTTGAACACAAAGAAAAATTTTAAGGTTGCCAATCAAATATTCATCAGAAGAAAGAACACAGGGAGGATCCCACTTCCTCAGGGCACATATGCAAAGGAGATACTAAAAATAACACAGGGCAGGTTTGACAGACCCTGTGTAGGCAAAATTCCATGTACATTCAAAAGGGACTGGTGAAGAAAAGTTTCCCTAACTTGAGAGCAACAGCATCTAAGGATCAGGTTTGGAAAGAATGGTGGAGATAGTAAGTAAAGAGCCTTGGAGGTAGAAGAAACCAGCAAGTCCAAGAAGTTTGAAATCCATTTCCCTCCCCTTTCTTTTAATGTCTTTTTCTTAATTTGAGCAGTCTTCAACCCTGACTTACTAAGAAGCCCAGATCTCTTCTGCTATCCGTAAGACACTCATTCACCCTAACTCATAAAGACTTAGTGGGTTATCTCTCCTGGAGGGATTTATATTTCGAAGGAGAATTGGTTGAGTAAAGCAATGCTTAGCCCACACAATGCTGCAGTAAATTTTAAAACATGTACTCCCCACCCATCACACTACTAGGTAATCACCTTTTCTGGCAAAGGGTTCGGCCAGGTTTTAAAAAGTAAATTTCTAGAGCCCTTTCAGCAACCCACCTCCTACCTTGCAGAAAAAGTCCTTAAACCAATAGATCGCAGTTTAACATGCTTACGAAGTTTCTGGAACACTACAACTGACCCCTCTTATTCCCTGAAATTTCAAGATTCTAATTCAGCCCCAGAAAGCTGTATTTTTAGCCAGTACTGTAAGCAATTCTGATGGAACCTGTCTCCTGGCCCACATTGGAAAATCACTGCGTTGCACTGAAAGATGAAAGGGTTAGAGAAATCCTTCCTCCTTCCTGCTGCAGAGACATCCACCAGTGGCAGGTTTCTGAGGAAAAGAGTTTCTCTAACCTGCATTCTATCCTCCTGTCCTCAACCCTTGACTTGCCCCTAAAAGCTCTCAAGGATCTTTAATTGTCATTTCATTCCCAAGTGCAGGCACTAGTCTGCTTGCCACCAGGCAATCCCTTTCAACGCTCAGAAAAGCATCTGCAATCTCTGGAGAACTTAAATAGAAATTAGCCCAATAATCCTGCATCTTTCAGCCCTACCAACTTAGCTATGCAAAGGGAATAGGCTTCGCACTGTATTTCTAATTTCTCCAATGTGCTGCTTGTTGGTTGACTGCGATTGGCAGCTGGATCCTATCCCATTTCTTGTTTACTGGCAGTAAATGAATTCTCCTTTACCTATTCCCCAAGCCTTGTATCACCTATATCTGCACCCAACCTGCCCGAAGGCAATAGGGTAAACCCATCGATTATAGTGGGTTTCCTTAGAGATTAAAAAAAGGCGGAAAGTCTTCTTTCAGATCAAGATTCTTGAAAATACTGCTGACAAAATCTTCAACCTGCTTTTTTCTCAAAAGCCCATCCCAACCAATGTAACATTACTAGGTCTCGACATTACGATGAGCGCGACACACTGAAACTGTGTCGTCCTGATCTCCCTTCAGTGAGAGGTCGTTCGGGCAGTTAGAACGTGCTCTTCGTCAATGGATTACCATTTAAACCAAAACACAAAACTTACAAATCCTCAGAGAGTACCTGAGAATACACTTAGACCTCAGGGTTCTACAGATCAGTTTGAAAAATACCAGTATAATAGAATTCTCATCACTGCCACTTGTTACCTTGTGATCTTGTTTGCGGTAGCTCGTGTCTCTGAGCCTTGGTTCCAACCAAAGCAGATTGTTCAATACAAGGCTGCCGGTATTAGCACAGTATGGAGGATGGATCACACTGGGAGATACCGAGTCTGGAAAACCAGTTGGAAAATTATTGCAATGGCCCAAGCATGAGCCAATAAAGGGTGCCACTAGGTTACTGGCAGTGGGAGTGAAAAAAGATACCCAAGACTTCAGAAAGAATCGGCACTGGCGACTGGGTGTTAACTGATGTTCTGTGAAAACTACGAATTCCATCTTCAAAGAAATTTGGGGAAGTTTTGCTATAAGGTTTGCAGAACAATCTCTCTCTTTTTCTCTCTCCCCCTCTCTCTCATACACAAACACACACACCCCACTGTAGCAGAACGAGGCTGCCCTCAATGCTCTGAGTCGTCTTCTAGGTACCTACGTTCCCAGTGTCTCGAACAGAACCTGTCCAATAGTAAGCACTAAATAAATGTTTGTTGAATGAATAAATGAGCAACGAGCAAGTAAGGAAACAACTAGGTGGCAGGATTTTAAGAGTCTGAGAAAGACTCCTATCATTCATTCCAAATTTCTTTCTCCTGCTGGCCAACGTTACCATTTCATCAACAGAATTTAAATTCTTTGGCCATAATCTCTCAGGAGAGGCTATGGCTTCAGCAAAAGGTTTTTCAGAGTTATCCAGGGGGCAGAAAACTTAAGAGTTATAATGGTCATTGTGAAGTATCTGGGCTAGAAATAACTTTATTATTAGAAACTGAACATGCTGTGTTGATAATGATTGAAAAATAAGGATGTTCTGTAGTAGGACAAAGAAAGGCTGATTGAGTAAAAGGCCTGGGGTATTCTCTGAGGACAAAAGCCAGATGGCAGCTACGGTACAAAGAATCAAGAGTCCTTTACTCTGGCTACTGTGAAGACGCTCTCTGGTGGCCCACACCTCAGGTGGCGTCCTGGCTAGACAGCCAAATGCTATTATGGCTTTCCAGAAATCACAAAGGGAAGTCATCACAGCTAAACGCAGCCAAGTTAAATGATTGCTCTGGGAAACTAAAAATATCTAACGTATAGAACACATAGGAAGCCTGAACACAGAAGCGAGTGCACTTCATGGTTTCATAGTCTGCTCCGAAGACAGATTTAAATGTCAAAGTTTACTCCTCATGGTGTGTGATACATGCGTTATAAAGTTTTTTCTGTTAATCAAATCTTAACGCAATTCTGTGGCAAGATTATTTGTCCTGTGTTTTAGATATTCAGATGTGTTGAATAAGAAATGATATGCCATTCTCGATATTCCAGGAAAATTAATTACCTGGGGGAATTCACGAAGGGTTGCAGAGATTATGATGCTGCATTTTAATGTCCACTTATTGCATGTTCATTGGTCTTGTTGACTGCTAGAATTTGTTAGCTGACAAGGAGCATCATGTAGCAAATGACCAAGAGATTTCGACAGGGTAGGATGAATACAGCCTGTGGGTAGAAGCTAAGCTAGGACTGGAATTTGGGCCCAGGCATAAACTGGTGCCAGGACTGGATTGGAGCTATGCCTCGGAGTGGCTCTCACTCATGTCTCGGATCTGATGCCACACTGGAGGACCAGGAGGTGGGAACAGCCTGAGGATTGAGGAAGCAAAGCAAATAGAGACAAGGATGATGTCAAGGACCAGCCAGGGTCCAAGGTAGGGAGTACTGAAGGGAGTCACATGCAGATCCACTTCCAGTGTTCATCTACACCATCCACCAAAATCAGGAATATTGGCCAGGCACGTTGGCTCATCCCCACACCCCCAGCACTTTGGGAGGCCAATGTGAGAGGATCACTTGAGGTCAGGAGTTCAAGACTAGCCTTGGCAATATAAAGAGACTCTGTCTTTACCAAAAAACTAAAAAAGGAATATGTGCAGGCATAAAACTGACAGGATAACCAAGACCCTTGAAATTAATAATATTTTGTTTAATGGCATAGCCAAAATATGCAACCCTAGATACCAAATCATGTGACTTCAGATGTGGGTAAAGGAAAAACAGGTCAGTCACAATAGGACCTGATCCTCTGTGTTCCTAGGTGGGTATTAATTGACTGGAAGCTAAAGAACTCAATCATAATGATGACAGTTACGATTTTCAGTACACAGCATACGGCAGCAGGAGCAGAAAACTGCTTTATGAGAAAACACTCCACCTGAAAAGATGGTAACACTTGCCCAGTTTAAAGATTAGAAGATTCTCATCAGTAAACTATAGAAAAAATAATAGAATCTTGGGATTGTTGTAAGCATATTTTCAAGACCCTAATATTCCTATGTCCTTCTTTGACTTTATAGCTGATCCTAATACTTTTTGTGCATTTTTTATGTTGTCTCACAATAAGATACAATTTTTTAAAAATAAGGCTTGACCAAGACAATCTTCCTATAATAGAATCTACTAATATTAACAAAGGAGGTGAGGGAATTGACCTAAATATCCAAGTTTAGAATCAAGGAGTTATAACTTTGTGTTGTCAGCAGTGGGAGGATGTTGGGAGGTTCAGACCCTCTGATCACTTAGTGTCTAGTCAATAAAAGGTCAGCAATTACCGTAAGCTGAACTTAGTATTTTCGGAGGCAATACTGTTCATAGAAATATAATGTGAGCCACATCGGTAATTTTAAATTTTCTAGTAGCTACATTAAAACAGGTAAAGAGAAACAGGTGAAATTAATTGTTATAGTATATTTTAATACGGTATAACCAAAATCTTATCATTTCAACATATACTCAATATTTGAAGTTATCGATAATATATTTTGCATTGTCATTTTTATACCACGGTTTTGCAATTCAATGTGTATTTTACACTGACAATCCATCTCGGTTCAGACGAGCCCCATTTCAAAGACTGTGGCTAGAGGCTACCATACTGGGCAGTACAGTCCTAAGATCTCAAAAGGGTAGCGAAATTCAATATAGAAAGAATCACTTATCGAATATGTTGTATGATGAATCGAATTTTCAAAAACATCAAAATGTTTTCACATATGCTTATTAAATTATTTATAGAGCATTACAATCATCTTTAACTAAAGAAATGTCATCGCTATATTTTTAAAAGGATATTCGATATTGGGAAAACCGAAAACTAAAAATTAAGAGCAAAAAGGGTTAAAGATACCCATTCATTAATTTTTGTGGTAGAATAATTCAGTCCGACAGAACTCGAAGGTCAATGCTTTGGAATAACGTGGGGTCATTTCCAGCTCTGAAAAAAATGAAAGCCCCGACAGCAAAATCTGATGAGATCAGGGTGGGAGGGAGGAAGGGGAGAGAGGGAGGGAAGAAAAGCGCGGCAGGGGGCTATGCCAAGGACAGAGAGAGGACCCTGGTGGAAGCAGGCAGGGCAGAGCTCGTTATAGTTCTGCCAAGAACCAGTCCTGATATTGGGTAAGTTTGTGCCTCTGCACAGACTGATTGCACAGGTTTGTGGTTATTCATGGCTCTGGCCCTTTCTTTTCTATATTCACAAGAGACATATCCAAAGGCATAGTTCATCTGGTCCTCTGGCTTCATGATGAGTCCTGATCGCCAGGGCCTGCCCACACAAAGGCACAGGCCATAACCTCGACGATCTGCGCAGTGTCTTTCTGCCCCCCAGTGTCTCCTCCACTTTCTGTCATGATGCCCGAAGTCCATGGAGAGCCTTTCTTTGGGTAAGGACAATGTTTTCCAAACTTCGTTTATTTGATTATGCCTGTCATCGTTTTTGCCATATCTGTATACCACCTATACTATTGCTTATTTAATATATTTTCTTCAAATAAACTTCCCCCCCCTTTTTTTTACAAAAATACACTTATTAAAAAACTCTATATCATGACCAAACAGTAAAATCAATGTGATTTGCCGTAAATAGAAAGTTATCCTGAAAATAACACCGCCATTATAATTTTAAATGGTTACATATGTAACACCTAAAGTCATTTTGCCTGCCACCAATAGTGCAATTGCCACTAACTGGGAAATACTGGATTAAGGGACTATCCCCCAAAAGCAACTGCTAGAACATGAAAATCAAAGAGCAGATATCTAGCACTCACAAATACTAGTTAGCTATGAAAATTGCTTGAGCAGGGAATAGCATTTAGGTCAGAGTTCTTAACCTTTATTGTGCATAGGAATGACCTGGGAAACTTATTTAAAATATAGATTTCTGGGTCCCATACCAGACTGAGTGGATTTAGTAGAATTGGTTGGGCCCAGAAATCTGCATTTTTATCAAGCTCTTTGGGTGATTAGGATTTAGTGGGTCAGCAAAACACACTTCAAGAAACCCTGGGACACAAAACCACAAGCCAGTAGGAGATGTGGGAACCTATGCCATGGGTAATAGCCTTGGGATAGGAGCAGGACCCCAACACAGAGGAGAGGACAGGGATCTGAAGATTAGCTCCATCAGTTCCACTGGGCCTTGGACTGTACCTTTCCAGATGCACAGGGCTTAATGCAACAATCCATTCACTTCAGCATAAACCCGGCAACAAAATCATTTCCCTGTGGATAACTATAAATAAACCGCATATGTCGGCTCTACATGGAATATTTCTGTAGAGGGTCTTTTTGGTTTTCCTCCTCTTTCAGAGAAGATAAAGGTCATGTGTTGATTATGTAGAGCACTGAGGAGCTATATAAAACTTCCACTTAATCACAAAATGCTAATGCATTATGTCGTATGTGAAAGAGATGAGATTTAAGCTTGGTGTAAAAAAGAGGGTGAGAGGTTATGGGATTGGACTCCTTCCAGCGGAGTGAAGTGAATCAGAATGGACCTTATAAGAAATAAGATTATTCCTAACCAGAGTCTTCCAGGTGAATGGTGCCTCTGCCAGTGGACTAAGCTCGAGACAAAAAAACCCTCAGCAGGAGGCTATCTACAATTTCTTTCTAGTTTCCCTTATTTCACACCAAATATTGCAGGCTGCTGTGTAGACGGCTTCCTAGGGGGCCCTTAGTGATCCCTGCCTCCCGGCACCCATGTCCTTGTGTAATCCCCTCCCCTGTCGTGTGGGCTGAACCTAGTGGCTTGCTTCTGACCTACAGAATCAGCAAAAGTGATGGGAGGTCACAGCTGAGGTTAGGTTCTAACCGACTTCCACCTCCGCGCGAGCCCAGCTGCCAGGCTGTGAGATGCCCCAGAGAGAGGCCCACGTGGCAAGGGACTAAGGGCAGAATATTATTTCCTGTTGCTGCCATAACAAATTACCATAAAGTTGGTGGCTTGAAACAACAGAAAGTTATTCTCTCAGTTCTGGAAGCTACAAATCTGAAATTAGTTTCATGGGGCCAAACTCAAGATGTCGGCAGGGCTGTGCTTCCTCTGGAGGCTCTGGGGAGAGTCTGTTCTAGCCTCTTTCAGCTGGTGGTGGCTGCCACATCCCTTCACTCGCAGCTGCATCACTCCAGTCTCCGCATCTGTGGTCACACTGCCTCCTCTCTGTGTCTACTGTCCCTCTGCCTCTCTCTCACGGGACACTTCTGATGGCCTTAAAGGACTACCCAGAGAGTCCGGGATAATCTCATCTCAAAAGCTTTAATGTAATCTCATAGGTAAAAACTTTATTATGGTAAACTTTCTGTGTATTTTACCATAATTAAAAAAGAATTTTAACTTTACCATATAAGATAACATTCACAGATCCCAGAAATGAGGACCTCACATCTTTGGGGGCCACCATTCG
>CAUYSK010114731.1:0-77782 GCA_963575035.1 Avahi laniger
TTGTGATACTTCACTTAGTAGAATGGACTCCAGCTCTATCCAGGATAATACAAGAGGTGTTAGATGACCATTGTTTTTTGTGGCTATGTAGAACTCCATGGGGTTCAACTTTGTTTTTCTCTCTCTAGACTGTTTTTACTATTCTGGGTCTTTAGTGGTTTGTGTGAATTTTAGACTTTTTTTCTATTTCTGTGAAAAATATGGAAATTTTAATAGGGATTGCATTGAAACTACACACTGCTTTGGATAGTATTTTGACACTAACTTACACTCCACAAACTCAAAATATCTTTTCATTTAGTTGTGTCTTCTTTAATATCTTTCATTGATGTTTTGTAGTTTTCAGTGTACAGATAATACACTTTCTTGGTTAACATGTTGCTAAGTATTTTATCCCTGTTGATGCTATCATAGATGGTATTGTTTTCTTGATTTCTTCTTCAAATAGATCATTGTTGGTATAAAAATATTCAACTGATCTTTGTATGTTGACTTTATATCCTGCTACTTTACTGATTTTATTTATTAGTTCTAATAGTTTTTTATGTGAAGTCTTTAGGATTTTATACATATAGGAACACATCATCTGCAAATAGGGATAATTTTACTTTTTCCTTTACCATTTATATCCTTTTTATTTCTTTTCCTTGTCTCATTGCTCTTGCTAGTACTTCCAGTATTATTTTGAATAGAAGTGTTGAGAGGTGACATCTTGGCCTCTTAACAGATCTTAGAGGAAAAGTTTTTAGTTTTTCCCCATTGGTTATGATATTAGCTGTTGGATTTTCATAAATGGCCCTTATTATGTTAGGAAATTTCCTTCTGTACCTATTTTGTTGAGGGTTTTAATCATGAAATAATGTTAAACAAATGCTTTTTGTGTATCTGTTGACATGATCATGTGCTTTTATCCTTCATTCTGGTAATGTGGTACGCTACATTGATTGATTTACATATGTACAGTATATTTTTAAATGGTTGTAGGGGTTGCTAATTTTTACTTTGTCAAGGACGTTAAATGTATACATAAGTGACCACGTACTATCATTATTTCGTAGAAGAAGTAGAAGATAGATATTTCAATACAAAAAGCATGGACACTATTACTATAATCTTAAAATAAAGGAAAATGCTTGCGATTAACCAGTAAGGGTAGATAAAAGACTCATTACATTGTCCTTCATCGCAAAATGACTTTATCATAAAATAATACCATTTGAGGACAAGCATTTGGGAAGAACTGGCACCAGTGAAAAGAGAAGATGGAACACAGACACCCAAAGAATGCTCATCTTTAAATGCTCATGAGAGAAGAAGAACCTACAAAGAAGATTGAAATGGAGTAAATGGAGAAATAGGAAGTAAATCTAGAGAAGTGTGATGTCCTAGAAGCTGAAAAAAAATAAAATGTTTCAAACATATGGTCAGATGTCACTGAAAGAGCCAAGGGACTTATTAACAAAGAGTTTACCGATGTGCTGAGTCAGAATAGTTTCACACTGAAGTAATATGCTGTGAGGACTTCTCCTCCAGGCTGATTCAGGTAATACAACAAATTCTGTTGTGATTTCTAAATTTCTGTCAAGAAGGATTTATTGGGCACTTCGTGTGCCCAGACCCATTTAATATAGTCCCTGAGAGGTTAAAAGATTAGCAACACATCTCCTGCCCTCAAGAAACTTGTAGTCTCAGAGAAGACATAATAAATTAACAAAAATCTACGAATTATCTCCAAAAAGATATATAATGACCAAAAAGCACATGAAAAAAATGTTCAACATCATCAGTTACCCAGGAAATACATAACAAAAGCACAAGCTACTACTTCACATACAATAAGATGGCTAGAATTAAAACACACACATACACACATGCACACACACATACACAGACAAAATAACAACTGTTGGTGAGAATGTGGAGAAATTGGAACTCTCATATATTGTTTGTAGAAATGTAAAATGGTACAGTTACTGTGGAAAACAGTATGGCAGTTTTTCAAAATGTTAAACATAGAGCTAACATATGACTAGTAACTGTATTCCTAGGGGTATACCCAAGAGAACTGAAAACAGGTGTTCAAACAAAGCTCGCACATGAATGTTCATAGTAGCATTATTCATAACAGCCAAAAAGTGGAAACAATCCAAATGTCTATCAACTAATAAACAGAAAAAAAGTGCTATAGTCATATAATGGAATATTATTCAGCCATAAAAATTTCTGATATATGTTGCATCATGAATGAACCTTGAAAATAATATGCTAGGTGAAGGAAGCCAGACACAAAAGGCCTCCCTATTGCAGCTTAGTTATTATCAAAACTCAAAACAGTCTCAAGTTTTCAGAGTGATTATTTCCTTTCTATGATTCCAGAGCATAAGTAGCCCAACACATTTTAAACATTTGCTTCATATATATCTATATCATGGCAGAGGATATAGACACCTTAGGTATCTAAAACATTGCTGAGGAAATATGAAATTTAAGAACTGCAAATTTATGAGATGCATAGGATGGAAATTTAGCCCCTAGTTAGGAAACACTTCATCAGCATACATAACACAAATCAAGCTGAATCTTTCTGGGTCAGACCTCTAAGCTTGAGCTACTCTTTCTTAGAGCCTTTGGACAAATCATTAACATCTGATTCTGCATCTCCATGATCTTCATCATCATTAGAGTGATAATCACCACGCAGTCTTGAAGAATCAACATGCACATAGCCTGATTTACACTTTGAATTTATATAAAAATCATTGTACCTACCTCTGTGGCAGATAGACCCCCACGACACTTACCTTCTGGTATTCGCATCATGTGTAATCCCATCCTATAGAGTATAGACGGGCCCTGTGACTTGCTTCTAACCAATAGAAAATGGCAAAGGTGATGGAATGTAAGTGATTACATGTATATAATTACATACTATTATAGCATCCAATGTGCTAGAGTCTCTTTCTCTGTGTTGCTGGCTTTGAAGAAACAAGCTGTCATGAATCCTAAAGCTGCTAGGAAATGAATCCACTAACAACCTAGGAAGTGTGGAAGATCCTTCTGTAGTCTAGTCTCTGGTGAGAACTCATCCCTATCCAACAACTTTATTACATCTCATGAGAACCTATGCCAAGGACCCAATTAGCCTTGTCCAGACTCCTGGCCCACAGAAACTGAGAGAAATAATAAATGTGTGTTGTTCTAAAACATTAAGTTTGTGGTAATTTGTTATATGGTATTAGAAAAATAATACAAATTCTAAGAAGCACACCGTTTAAAACAGATAAGGAAAGATAAGCTGTTACGCACACAAAAACATTAACCAGTATGTATAACTGTGGGTTTTTTTATTCTCTCTATAGGGAAAAAGAAATAGCATGAAACTTGTTATTTTATTACCAGTTAGAGAGGTTAGACATAGAAATACCTATAAATTCTCAATGGTATGGAGCCAAATAAAAGGAGTGGCATGTCATGACATCCAATCACACAATTTTAAGTAGTGTTAGGAAAGTTAATATGCCCTCAATTCTCCTCAACCCAATAACAGAAATACACCATTAATTATTTTAGCCTAAGGCTTTGAATTCTAGACATATGTACGTATTCCTCAGAAGGAAGACATCTTAAACTACTATCAATCACTTTCACATATTGAGAATGAAATTTTATATGAGGAATGGTGAAGAGCATGAGAACCCTGCTGACCAGGCCCACTCCATCCTTTTAAGTCTCTCTGTCCTTAATCCAGCAAAGTTTTCTAAATCTCAATAAAACCAACACCCCTAAGGATGCACCAGGTTTTCAGGTCTGCATATTGAACCATTCACTTCAACAGCTAGCATGTTTTCTTGTCTTCTCTATATTCTTCATTGTGTTTCCTGGTTATGTCTCTGTCTCATCCTTGCAGTTGACACAATGATTGACTACTTTCCAATTTCCTGACCTCCAAGCATGGTTCCATTATTGTTCTTATCTTTCTCACCATTCATTCTGATACTCCAAGAACAAATGTCTAGATAACATCTCCTAGGACTTGTCCTGATATCAGTGAAGTTTTTTAGCCAGTGTTTCACCTGGACAAATCCATTCCTACATATAAGATCTGGATATAGATAGGCACCTGAGGAGAGAGGGAAATGGTGCTCAGGAATGAGAAGGAAAGGTCATGAACAACACTTTACCTAATTCACAATTTTGTATAATTCTATGTGGTTGTTATTAAATCATCTATGTAAGCAGACATTTAGACCCACTTGAACTTGAACTGTCTGATTTCTCTCCCCTGTCCCAGACTTGACAGTAGTATCTGTGGGAAATAATGAGAATAGAAAATTCTCACTTTCTCCTAATTCATTTCAACATTTATAGGCTGTTTCAACATTTATCAACTATTATATGCAAGGCACTTTGCAAAGTACTGTTAGGGTCCAAAATCATATCCTTTCTGCTGGTTACAGGATAGGAGAAGATAATTTAAATAAATATAATATAAGGCAGAAAAATTGTGCTACGACAGAGGCACAGAGTGATAGAAGTTAAAAATTACATAAGATTGGGGAATGATTAGGGAAATGTTTGGGGAGGAAGGGGTTAAAGAAATTGGTCTGTGATCCATTCCTTACTCATTACCATGAGGATGGTTCTAGGAAAAGAAAGAAGGCAGTGATTCAGTCTAATATCCTTGCAAATGTAATAACTGAACTTCTGGGCAAATAGACTAATGATATAGGATGTTTGTAGTTTAAGACTGCTTAGGGTGTACAAGGCTACAATCTATGGATTTGTGATGCATGGCTCCCTAGAGAATGTGACATAAGCTATACAACTCTCTGAAACATGAATGGGAGATGTTCCCTAACTTCAGTGCTCTCCAGTGTGTGAGGCAACCTGCAATCTTCATCTATTATTCTGGGTTGGAGAGCACATGTCAATAAAACAAGCACGTGAGAAGTTTAGTAGGATATCCCAGCCTTTTCTCTGCCTTGCCTGTGTCTCTTGAATGTTTGTGTCTTTGAAATTAGTTGTAAATCTTAATACTGGGAAAGATTTCAGACTTGTGTGAGTCTGATTTTATAATCTGATCCTTGGTTTTAGCTTGGTCTTTATGGAGGATGTAGATTTGAAATAAGCTTCAAGAGGCATATGGGATTTTAAAAGGCAGCGATAAGGAAGCCGGCATTCCAAGCAGAGAAAAAACAAGAGATAAGAAACTAGAAAAACATAGGGTATGTTCAGGTCATAATATACCTCCTAGTTTGGCTAGATTATACAGTATGTCTAAGGGGAACAGTAATAGAAGACAAAGCTCAAAAAGTGAATTGAGTGCTTTGAATTTCAGACTGAGGACTTATACTTAAATCTATAGGAAATGAGGAGCCATTGAAGGTTTTTTATGAGGAAAATTACAGAATCACGGTGGCACTTTGGGTAGACTTCTCCAGCAGCTGTGCACAGGTTGTTTTGAAGCACAGAGAACTTATTCACGTGGAAACATGAAATGGTTTAGCTCAAGGATTCTCAAATTAGGTCCATGAACTCAGGAGGGTAGATCTACTAGCATACTTCAAAGTTCTCGTGAGGATTCTTTTGTTGTTGTTATTTGCTTGTTTTGTTTAACCATTTAAAAATGTTTTCTATTCATTTTGGTGACAATTTTTTTTAAATGCATATTCAGGATCAGCTGGATAATCATATTATAATTGAATATTACTATAAACTTCAGTGCTCTTGCCTTCCTTTTGTTTAGCATTGTGTTGACTTTAATTATAATTTAAATTGTCACAGACTAATAAGGAAAAAAATAAAGGAGACTTCAAATGTAAATTCATATTCATTCCAAGGGAAAGGTAAACATTTTTGTACTCATTTGACTTTTTAAAAATGGTAGGAGAATCATATCATCACAAGGTACCATTATACATACTGAATCCCAAAGAACTGTAATGAATATTTCCCTTTGCCTCTCCAGATTGGCTATTCCCTCTATTGTACTCCACCCTGTTCTGTGCCCATGACCATCATTAATAAACTGCCTACTCTCTGGCTTCTGATTGGGTTCACCAGTGGTAATCCATAACAGGAGATTGAAGAACGAGAAAAGTGAGGTCAGGGTATTTATTTTTCTTGCTTCTTCCTGGCTGGGTTCCTACAAATTGACTGTGTCCCTCCAAAAGAGACCACAGTTTTCTAAGTTGTTTCTCTCCTATAACTGTAGCCACACTATCCAAGTTCTGATCATTATTTTTTCATTTGCCTCTACAGGTTGATGGGGGATAATGGCTCTTCACTATTGCTATTCTTTAACCTCTTTAATTTCTTCTCAGTCAGTCTACACCTTTGTGTAGATTTCCTTTATTAAGCCCTCTTCAAATACTTCTGAAATGCCATTTATTTTCTGTTATTATCCATCTGATACAATGAACCTCACTAATCATTACTATGTTCATATTGCAACCATCAGTTTGGATTCAGCAAAGCAACATCATCTATCACATTAAATGTGTTACTCTGACTCTTATTTGTTTTACAGTTTCATTTGTATTTAATACATAATTTGCTTTGATTTTACAGTTGTGTCTGAGGTCTAATCATAAGATGCCTAGTTTTACATTCATAGATATTTAAGTAAATGAATAATAATTAATAATAATAATAATAATTTAAATCCATTGATGAGGTCCTTGAAATTTTTTCATCTTTAAAAGAAGGTCATATATCAGTCAAAGCTGAGAATCACTAGCCTAGCTTATCACTTCCGACACAAGTTCCAAAACATCTCTAAAAAACATAAAATTTGTTAGAGTGTGAAATAGAAAATTGATAGTCAATGCATACTGAAAGCCAAGAACTTCATAAAGCCCATTATGACTTCAGAAGCCATGGTTAAGAACAACCGCACATTCTCTCACCCCCCACAGGGATCTGGGAAGGCCTACATGAACCGCTGTGGCTTTTCACGAATGCCAATCTTCAAACTCTAGAATGGAGAATTGTGCATACAAAGTCTTCAAATCAAGCTGGTGAAGTAAATCATGACTTGACACACTCCTTTATTCTAAACACATAGCAAATATGAAAAGAAAAAAGGTGCATAGCCATATTTTAAAAAGAAAAGATAAACATCTCTGTGCATCAGAAATTTATAGCAGTAAGTGGAGCTGATGCCCTTGGCTTGCTGGGCATCAGGTCCAGAAGGAGAATGACAGCAGGCAATTCAGCCACAGAAGCCTAAGATACTTGGATGAAGAGCCAGCTTCACAACTTACAGCTACAGACTAGGGAACTTCTGCTGATTTATGCTTGGGACTAAAGAAGCCCTTAGGCCTAGGGAATTGGGAAGAGACCAGCCTTATAATAAATGAAAAATCTGCCTTCTGTCTTGGTGAATGCATCTTTGCTATCTCAAATATCATTAGGATAGGAAGTCTGATTCATCATTTTATAACTCGGTTCTATAATAAAGGCTGTGACAAGGGATGGGGTGGCATGTAGTACATTAGGTTAGACTAAGCTATGTTGCAGTACCAACGGAACCCAAAATATCAACAGATTCATATAACAAAGTTTTATTCCATGTTCATACCACAGTCTAAATCAGATCAGGTGATTCACCTTTGAAGATGGCCTCCAGCAGTGACTTGGGAATCTGGGATGATTCTATACAACATCTCTCCCAATTCTGTATTCTTTACATCCATTGATGAGATAAAAAACATGGCTATACCACATAAGCTGTAACCATTTTTTGGACTAAGAGTGATATATACTTCCACTCCGGGCCAATTTGCCAGAACGAGTCACATAACTCCAAAATAAATACAAGGGTAGAAAATATAAGATAGTACATGAATCTTTGCTGAGCAGGATCCAGGTGGAGGAGTCCTCAAATTTTCTAGAGAAGTAAATAAGTCCTGAGTGAGAGAGAAAGCAAGTAATTTCTCATTCACAATAAGCCTGCAAACTAATGTTGCAAAAAGTAAGAACCTACAAATAAGAAACAATAAAACAATAATTAGAACAAGAATTTGTTTTGTATGAAATTAATTTCAGAGGAAAAAAATTAACAGATTTTTTTAAGATAAGTGCATTTTGTATGTTCATAGAGATAAATGAGTTAATAACTTCTATTTAGAAACTAATTATGAACAAAAGAAAATATAAAAAGTTATATAAAAACAACTAGTTAGAAATATAGCCATTGAAATAAAAAAATGTGATGTTGGATGAAGCTAAATCAAATATAATTGAAGACAGAATTAATGGGCAGAAGGAAAAGAAGTGAAGAATCTACCCAATATATCAGAGACAATGAGATTTTTAAAATAAGAAAAGCAATTTTCAGAATATAAGACAAATTGAGAGCCTCCCACAGTCCTCTAATAAAATTTCCAGAAGAATAAGAGGAAATGGATGAGAAGAATTGTTTGAAGATACAATTGCTAAGAATTTTTTAGAATTGAAGAAAGACATGAAATAGGGAATGTATCTCAAATTACAAGATAATGCAAATAAATCCACAGCAAAATCCATGATAAACTGCAAAATATCAAAATAAGAACGTCATCTTAGAACCTAGTATACAAAAGATTTTACACACAAAGAAATGAAAATAGATTAAGATTTCACTATCAGAAAACAATGGAATAATACTAATATCCTCAAAGCATTGAAGACAAGCACCAATAAATTTTTAGTAAAGAAAAATAACTATTGGCCATAGAAAAGTAATAACTAATAATTTATGTTCAAAACAACTAAAAATTTGAAAGCTATAACAAATGGGAAAGAATGATTAAGAGTAGTTAAAAAATGCTAAGTCCACAAAAGTCTACACACTGTGCGATTCCATTAATAAGAAATCCTAGAAAAGGTAAAGCTACAGAGACAGAGAGCCTATCATCAGGTGTCACTAGGCATTGGTGGAGACAAGAATTAATTGCAAAAAGACAGAAGGGAACTTTTAGGAGGATGGAAGTGTTCTAAATCTGGATATGGCGGTGGTTGCACAACTGTATATATTTACCAAACTCAGTAATACATACATAAAATTAGTGGATTTTATTGTTTGTAAATTATGCCTCAATAAAGTTGTAAAATAAAAAAAATGCTAAGTCCCTTATGAAGGTTGCTTTCCATTGCTCAGGATTTCAGTGTTAGAAAATGTTTTAGAACGGGGAAAAGAAAGGCTCGGAAGTGATAGAATCATGCTGAGTTACAAGTAAGTGGCTGTGCTTGACTTTGATAAAATACAGTTATTCTGTGTGCCTTGATGTATTCCTTCCATTCCATTTATTTTCTAAAAGGTGAAAAGAGAATAGGGTCTAATTTGGTTTCCAATATTAAAGTCTTTTAAAATATTTTCTACTGGTCTAGGTAGGAGACTGTATTTTAACTAATCATATAAAGTATGACTCATTTTGAGATTACAAAATGTTATTCTATTTCTGACTTCTGGTAGGGAGAAGAACACAATATCTTTTCCCATCTCTCCCCATGAATTTCAAAAGCACACATATACACACACAATTATAATGGGCTTTCACCTATGTTACTATAGTTCGAAAGTATAACAGACTGCATGAGGGATCCCAATTGTTTCATAATGGTATCTTACTTGAAATTAAATTTGCCATCTGCAAGTGGTAAAGATGAACAGAATCTGATAGGATTACTACTTTGAATCTACTACTTTGAATTAGCTTGTGAAGAAAAAAATGTTTTCTGGTCAGGAAGAGTTGAAGATGCTATGCAATATCTACCATTTTGAACTTTAGTCACTATAATTGTTTGGGATCAGTGATACCAAACTTTAGCTGTTTGGGTCTTTATCTCTGGTTGAACTGTATTTTTTGTCATTAAAGAGCTAAAACTTAAAGAGTGTTTATGTATAATTGCTGTTTTATGGCAGGCTGAAACAATTGTAATGAATTCATCTGCAGTTCAATATTGCAAATAGCAAATAAGCTACTGCTTGTCTCTGTCTTACAATCACTATCACTAAGCAGCAGTATTTTATTGTAGAAAATATTCATTATATAAAATTACTTATAACAAGATCATTCTTTTACAGAGAATTGAATGGAATAAGCTTTGTTATACAGAACACCTTTTATAACGTAATTAGACACTGTGACTATTTTTACTCTTTCTTTTCTATCATATTTTAAGTCCAAGTCATGTGAAATGCAATGGTCAGCTTATAGCTCTGCAGTGTGTCACAAAAAAAAAGCAAAAAGTAACAAATTATTGAGTACATCAAAGGAACGGAGAATTCATGCAATGACAATGTAAAACATATGGGAAATATGGTTTCAAAGAGACCATAACTTACAAAAGTTTGGAATTTCTGGTCTGATTTCTCGAAGTAGAAAAAATCTAATTTGAGCATATTTTAATTCATGCTTGCTTCAAAATATCATTTCTTTTTACACATAGACTGAAACTGGATTTTTAAGGATCTGTATGATCATTGTTCTCAGAGCCATAGATGAGGCCTCCCTTAGTTCTTACTATTTAAGTCCAACACCTTTGAAAAACAAAATTTCTAACCATGCGGGAGGAAGAAAAATATCAGATCTCAGTTTACCAAACTCAAATCTGTTTGACAAAATTGAGATAATTCTAGCTTTCTGCTTACTGAACCTTAGTAAAAGGAGCATGAGTGAGACATCAGTATTTATCCCTAATCAATGAGCTACTAATTTGTTACATGTTACTCCAAGGCATGGGGTGAACAAAAGGAAAACACAAGTCAGAGTAAAACTAGGAGAGAAGCTGTGTCTAAGTACAGAAGTTCAGCAAAGTTGTAAAAAAACAGCACACCTTTAGTTCAACATACTACACAAATAAGCATAACACCACCAAGAGAGATTGATTCTGCAGTTGAGGGGGGCTTATCTTTCATACTCTTTAACTTCCTGTTATGATATAAAATGATCACAGGTAGAAACAGAAAAGAAATAATAATAGAAAAGAAAAGCTTTATGTACTTGTAAAGTTAAATAGAAAACAAGGCAATTTGCAGTTAAATGCTAAATTAATGGTGATAAAATGTATAACAGAGACTACATCATTTTCAAGAAAGGGCAAATGCTTGTTCATCTGGCCCATTTTAAACTTATGTTTAATTACCCTGTTCTGCTGTTGTTTCTTGGGAGGTAGGCATCATGTATAGACCAAAATTATGGTCAACTGACCCTTTAGCTCTTGTCTTTTCAGAGTCAATTTACTATAGATTTTTGTATTTACTGTAGATTTCTGCAGCTACTATAGATTTGTCTAGCATGCAATTTTTTATATTTTACTGTCTATTACATCCAATTGTATGTTATTTTAAAGATAGCCTAGTAAAACTGAACACATACTTCTAAATAAAGAATCCTCATTAACAGCTCTCATTTCAGAATGTAAGAACAATGGGAAGGCATGTTGATAATACATAATAATTTCACCACTGAGACATGATTTTTTTGTCTGCACACGATCAAAGGCAAAACAAGCTTACTTATTTTAATATGGGCCATTTTTCTAACTCAGCCTTAAGCTATGTCAACCTCAAGCTTTCTGTTTTTAAAGATATTGGGTCTTAAGG
Organism: Avahi laniger; assembly: GCA_963575035.1. Lineage (NCBI taxonomy): Eukaryota > Metazoa > Chordata > Mammalia > Primates > Indriidae > Avahi > Avahi laniger. Next base: position 11,591 of record CAUYSK010114731.1, read on the forward strand.
GACAGGTTGTATTTTAAGCTGCTATGTCAAGTTGATCAATTTAAAAATATATCTACCAATGATACACATCTCAAGCAAAATCCATAAGAAAAAAATTGACAATATTTGTTGGAATCTAGATAAATAACCCCATTAATAATAACAGTTTTGGTTAAAATCAAAAGAGATAAAATTTTTCTAACTTTTATAAGTTCATAAACAGGAACAATTAAAGAAAATGAATCTCTCTCTCTCTCTCTTTCTTTCTCCCTCAAGTCAGCTTTTACTCTACCTAGTATTTCCATTTTTAGCTGTGAAGAGTTGATTGAAGTTGTACCATTGTCTTCCAGTTCATGGTAAAGATTTAAAATAGTAGCATCCATATTATTTAGTGTCAGGCAATAACTGGGTATTTTACTGAAGATACAGAGGATTTGAGCCTTCTGGCCTTTCAATTGCCTGTCAGTTAATAAGCATTCATTAACTGATTTGAAAAGGAAACACAAAATTCTAGCCTATTATCATGTGAGTGACAGTGCTGGGCCTGGTAAAATGGAAAGTAAGTAAAGTTTATTTTGGAAGTCCCATCTCCCCATCTGCTCCATCACCACTGCTCTCTTCATCCAAACCTCCCCCCTCCACCTGCAATAGTGACAGTTTTAACCCAGATAGAAGAGGATGTATGCAAAGGAGGTGTTTCAGAGAAAGGAAGGATTTTCAGCAGATAGGACTTAATGGCAGCAACTCTGAAAATAAAACATAAGTGTGACTAGGTCAGGATACTTTTGAGATGCTTTCTACAATACTTTTAATTATTGTCTTGGTCTTTTTGTAAAAGCATTCAATCATTCAAACAACTGATAACACTTACTATATTCAATAGTAAGAGCACATCTTGTTTATTCCCTTTGTCCTATAAACAAACTACACTTAAACTATCTTTTAAATGATAATTCTGTTTTTACACGGTAAGGTGAGTGCTAGAATTGGCATTTAAATGCCCCATGTTATAAGTTCAAAAAACACCAGTAATTAGAGCCAGTGTCTTCCTCCTAGGACTTGGAGAGAGATACTCTTTCAACATAATCATAAAGACCACCATCCCTACCACCCTGATTAATGTGGGAGAAAGAGTGGGTATGGGAAGTGAGGCACAGCTTTTTGGGAAGGTGCAATGATTGTAAAGCTGAGAGTCAATGCAATTGCTTTCCAGTGGAGGAGAAGTGATGGTATACTTCTTCTTGCCAAAGGAGAAGAAGGCCCCAAGAGAATTATTCTTAATGATTGCTCAAATAGTCCTGCTCCTAACTAAGTCAGCAACTGCCGATAATTTATTTAAAAGTTTCCATGCTACTCAGCTGATGCTGAGTGTGGGTGTGGGTAAAAGGCAGGAGATAGATGGTGTGCCAGAGAAGGCAGCAAAACAGCCTGCATTTCACCATTAGCATGGACCATGATCTATGGTTTTCTATGTAGACCCTGAGTAAAATGGCTGGGCTTGAGCTGTCTTGCTGGTATCAATCCAGAAGCCTGTCTACTAACTAAGGGGACCCCAATAGTAACAATCTGTAGAGTAGATGGCTTATAAGAGGGTTTGAGGCTACAAGGAAGAGAATAAGATCAATCTGGACTTCTCATTCCAGAAGATTATGGAGAGGGCATTTCCAGGCCCTCCAGAGAAAAATGATGGCCAGTTAGTACTAGACGGAGAACAGCCTTGCTGAAGGGAAACATAAGAAAAGGAGCCATGTCCACCAGAGAAGTGCAGGAAAGAGGGAAGGGAAATGAACCATAAGTCTAAATGAAGCTAGAGGGAAAAGGGAAGATTTTGAATTAAATGTGAGATTAAGGTTGCAAAACACACAGGACTGAGTCTAAAATACTAGACTGTCGTGATAACTTAAATGACAGGAAAGTCATGAATCCAAGGAAGTAGCACCTCAGCAAAAATTAGGGAGCTCAGCATAGCATAGTTACGAGAAAAATAAATCTATTTCATATTTATCCTTGAACAAGTTGAGGCTTCTCAACAAACTCAGTAAGACCTTTAAAAATGTTTACCATATTAAATTTTAGAATAAAATAAATCCCTGAAAAGCACACCACCACTAACACATTGGTACCACTTTCATAAATTTCTTTTTAGGGTTTGTACATATGTACAGTTATATATTTTACATAGCCATAGTCACACCATAATTTAAATTTTGTAATTTTTTGCTTCCTGTATCATATTCTAGCATATTATGATTATCTATTGTAAAAAACACATTACATTTCATTGAATTGCTGTTTTATAATTTATAATTATTATCCTACTTTTTAATGTTTCTAAATTTTACAATTATAGATAATATATCAATTATTCTTAGTTCATGTGGTTTTTATGATTTTATTGATTTATTTCTTAGGATTACAGGTTATAAACATTTCTCAGGACTTTTGATATGATGAAATCATCAAATTTATTTCCAAAAGTTTTACAATGCAGCCAGCAACAAATAGACACTAGCTTTCCCACAATCTCACCAGCATTACATAGCATCATTTTTTAAAGTTTTGTTTACTTTAAGAGATGTAAAATAGGCCCTTATTTTTATTTCGGTCTGCGTGTCTTAAATGTCTTAAATTCCTTATAAGGGTAAACATTTTCCTTGTTTATTTGGTTTTATTTTCTCCTGGACAAGTTGCTTTTTCATATTCTTTGTCCATTTGTATATCTGGGGTTTTGATGTCATTCTCTATATTTAAATGAGATTTTTATAGGTTGAAATATGAACTGTATTCTACTTTAAAGCTGGCTACACTTCTCTAGTTCTAATCCTCCATTATAGCGTGCATGATCATAAGCACAGGCACAAACATCTCCTTACTGTCATGACAGTCCTTTTGTATTTAATTATTCTTGCCTTCTAAATTATTCAAGAGCTCATGCCATTTGGGAAGAGAGGTTCATCATTTAGTACATGATTCCTGCTCAAGTAATTATATCCTGCTAATTGGGGCTATTCTTGTGGCATTCCTGAGGGATAGGGTTCTTTGGGACTAAGAGGCTTATCTTGGACAGTCAGGGACAATGTGCTCCATGTGTGGGCAAAGGAATCCTCCTTTAATATTCTTTGTCCCTTGACAATTATTGAAAAAGACCTATTTACATTCATTCTGAACATCCTCACCCTTCACTCCCTTTCCAGAGCGTAAAGTTTGGGGTTGTTACGTAGTCCAGCAGAGAAGAAGGCCACACACAGCCTTAGAATGGGGCTTGCATGAGAGATAGTAAGATGGGGATAAGTGGATGTCCTAGAGCAAATAACAACAGAGAAAATGCCCCTTTAGATGCCTCCTGTCCAGATAAACCTAGAGACCAGGCTCTGATTCTCTAAGAGTAATATCTTCCAGCAACATGAGTAAAGGACTGTGTTCATTTCTGTGAAACCTTAGAATGAGACTTTCTGCTCATGTTATTAAGGTATAATAGTCCCTCAGAGCCCTTCTTATAAAATCAAGGAACTTGTTCTGGGATCTGTAGCTACACCCCTTAGCCTGGCTTCCACGTAGAAATAGCATTGTTGCAATGAGAAGTCAATGAATATTTCCCATAAGCCTTCTTCTTTGCCAAGAATGCTAAGCCTGCAGGCAGAGAAAGAAAATTATAGCAGAAAGTAGGGTGGTAAGTAGTAAATATATGGTAAAGCTGTGTGGTTTGTAGGTGAAGAAAAATTGTTTTAAAGACTATAAAGACCTTTTGGGTGCATGTACAACATTCATGAACATCCATAACAACAGTCTCCATTGTTTCATTCATAAACAACTTATTCCATCCTCCTTTTTTAAATTTACAGACGATCAGTTTACATTATAGCTTTCTGCCAAACATCTCCTGACATCATGTTATTAAAAGTTTTGTCAAAATGAAAAATGGATGAATCCAAGGAAGTCAGAAACTTATTAAAGATTTGAGTGTCTTCAACCCATGACCATTATTAAATTGCTTATATTTCTATGACCAAAGACCCACAGAATCTCATAATTCATATAGATCATCTGCTAAAACAATCATTGTTCCATCAGCACATTGTCAAGGGTTAAAGAAAGAAAGGTTGTTATTACTTTTATACCACTCTTGGTAAATAAAAACAAAGTCCTATACTTAAATAAGAAACACAACTGTTTACATGGGTGACTAAATAGTTATGATTAAGATTTCTCTACTCAAAAATATTTTTCTAGCTACTCTTTCAGTGATTTCTGAAAGTAGAGATTGACTTTTTGGCAATTATCCCATTAAATTGTAAATAGCCCTAAAATGAGACAACATAGAAAGACATTGTCAACCATTGACATTTTGGTACAAATTTCATTATAATACTTGGCAGAGAGCTATTTATAGAAAATGGTTTTGAAAGGAGAAATAAGTAAAAAATTGATCTAAAGAATACAAGATTATAAGTTCAGGGCAGAAGGCAATAACTATATTTTTCTCTAAGCCACAAATACAACATGAAATCCATCAGGAAATCTTCACCTATTTATCAAACTATTTATAAAGCACAAGGTCTGAATTACCTCAATCATGACAAAAACTTCTACTCAAATTGTTACCCCACAGAACTACTCTGAGTCTGAACTCATTTTCAGAAGGGTAAAATCAAAGGAGCCCTGCTTAGATTTTATGTCCTGGTAATTAAACTAATTTCATTTCTTCAGCACTAGAGCAAACATAGCTAGCTGCATACCCAATATCCTTCCTCACTTTTGTTTTTCAATAGGACCCTGACTTTTTGGAGAGGCAGCAATCTGTCCAGCTAAAAATACTTGTTTTCCCAGACTCCCTTGCATCCTAATCAGGTGGCACAGTCCTGCTCTATGAAATGTAAGCAGACATCTGCTGGGATTGATGAGAAAGCTGTTGCTTTCCTGATATAGTCACCATCCATTCCTGCCTCCCTCTTCACTCCTTTATCTTTCATTTTTGTTTGCTGAAATATTAGCATATGACATGGCGGGCAAGCATCTTTCTTGCAATCATAAAATGCCAAGATTGAGGGCCAAAGCCTATAAACCATGTCTGGCAGAACAGAAAAATGAAAGAATTTAGGTTCCTGGTGGCACGACTCAGCTGCCACACCTACCCTGTATTACCTACTCCCTAACTTCTTGTTGCAGGAGACAAAGCCCTGCCTGTTAGGGCCACTATGGCAGTTTTCTGTTATTTGTAGCCAAACACATTCCTAACAGGTCCCTTTTGACCCTGCTCTGACCCTTCACAAATATCAGATCAGAACAGACATTAGTATGTAGTTTATTAAAACTTGCTTTAAGTTTTATCCTCTGGATTTTTGACCATACACACATAAGGAAAGAAACTCCACTGTGATAAACACACCACCTGTTCAGTTCTGTGTTCTCTCTCTGACATGTCATGAAGCACTGATTTCTTTTCTTCATTTAACAAATATGTATTCAGTGTCTACTATACTCTAGCCACAAAATTTATAACATCCATCCATTACTAGAGTTTATATCTAGTTTTCCATAAAAAATGTCTTATTTTCTAAGAAATACGCTTATTGATTGTTGCAATGTTGACTGGATATTTCACTTTTCAACTGATTATCCTGGTATCCTATGCAATTTAAAGCATCTGTTCTACACAGGTTTAAGAAATTGAGTTTCTAAAGTGGAAAATATCACTAAAGTCATTGAAATTAAAAAGGAGGGGATCCATGAATGAGTGCTGCAACATCAAAACATTTTTTTAAAATCTCATCTGAGTAAAGAAATTTTTAGACACCTAGGATTTTACTGTTTTCCCTCTGTATTGGCCTTAATTCTTTTATTTGTCTGAATAAAGTTGTGGGGATGGGTAGAAGAAGGCCATTTCTGATGCTCCATAAAAAGTATATTTGTGCATTAGACACTGTGAAGAGTGTTGTGAGAAGTGACAAGCTTGCAAAAGATTTAACAAGCTAGCTCTCCAGCTTCACAAAGCTTGAATTATCTGCTCCAAATTGCCAGTCACATACTTTTTGACTCTTCAGAGGTAGGGTTTTAGCAGTGTCTGATGTTTAGGGACCAGCATTCTTTGCGCATTTAGGTAGAGATGGAGTTTAATTTTGTTTTTTCTCCTATGGACATAGTGTTCTTGGACTGGTGCTGGGAGTACCCCTGGCTCCATAATGGATGGGCCTCTTATGGAGATAGCCTGTTTGGGAAGAGGCACAATGTATAATAATCCGTGTAAATTATAAGGAACTGGAGTGGAACCCAGGCATATAGTAAGTCATTCATGAATACAACTCAGAATGCACAAGGCTGGATGCATTATATTTGCCACCAGCTCGGCTCCTTGCTATGATTTAGATCTAATAGAATACAGATGCTGTTTGTTTGTCTTTGTATTGGCAATATGTTTATAATAAATTGTATGGTTTACATGACCATATAAGGATTGAGTGAATTAATTTTCCTGTTTGGTGACACTAGCTTGTCCTATTCCAATACAAAGTGTCGATGGTGTCAGAATTGTGCTTGAGCATAAAATATAAATACGTGCACTTACATTTGAATATAGGCCTATGGGTTCTTTTTTATTAGATTATTAAACATGTATACACACACACGCACACACACACACACACATATTTTATAGTTTGTTCTTAGGAGTGGTCTGTATCCTGCACATTAATGTAGACTGTATATGCATCTACTTTGTCAGAAAAGCATATATTGATTCCAAAGAAATTGATTTGGAGATAAACTAAACATTCACTCTCTAAAATTTCTGGTCCGAAAGTCTAGAAGTAAAAACCCTATGCTGCATGACCTGGCCAGGAAGTCATACCTCAAACCATGCCAGTCCTAAGTTCTTGAGGTAGTGTTACGTCATAAATATTATTTAGACCATAATGCTTTAATTTCAAAACAACCATGAAAAAGTTTCTTTTTAATTTTGTTGATGGTGTGATTGAAACATAACATTATGCCCTTTAAAGGATTTTGCAGGAACTCTAAAGGCAGGAGAGATGGTAGGGCATGCGTGCCAATTTTTCCCACCCTTTACACTCATACACCAGGAGTTCCCTATTACAGGCAAGGTATCTTAAAAATTACAGTCAAGGTATCTTAAAAATTACAAAGTGAAAATATAAAATAGTTAAATAAAAACATTTTAATTCAATTCAGCTTATAATAAATTCATAGTCTTTTATTAACTTAAAAATACTAAATTTTGTTTTACGGCATTACGTGTTTGGTCAAAATATACATGGCTCTGCTTATTATCTTCCCTTCCAACACATTTCAGACACACACACACACTCAAAATAAACCGGAAGAAGCCTCGTGCATGCACCCATGGTGTTCTGAGGCAACTCTTAATCACTTCAATATAGTTTATCCAGTCACAAATGATGCATAAAAATGGGAAAGACATGAAACTCTTTCCTGTCTTCCCTAACAAATAAATTCATTAAATTGAATAAAACAGAATCACAACATGAACAATTTATAATTCTTAAGTTAAAAGAAGAGATAAAAGGGTTAGGTGCTCTCCTGAGCAGTAAAATGTCAAATCCCACCCAAGGACCAGATAATGGCACCATGTTGAAGAGTGTGTGCTTTCTCTAGGGGATATACATTTCTATGATATTATTATTGCTGTTGAGTCTACTATTGCAACCATTCCTGTCATTGATTGACAGGAGATTGTTTTGCATGTTCCGTCACATATGAACCCATGTTTAGACTAAATAAGTATCTAGGACTATCAGTGGGGCCTGATACAGTTTTAGCAAACCAAATTTCTAAATATATATCCTTGATTTTGATAACAGATTAATACAGTGAGCTCTAAGAGTCAGTTCCTAGGTTCTCTTTGTTCCCTTTACTTCCCGTGTCAACATGTCAGAACAACAGGTCTGAGATAATTCACCATAACACTCAAGGTTGATATATACAAATAAACATTACTTTCAACTCAAATTCCATAGAGAGAAAATTATAAGAATACATAAAATATCACTGAAAAATAAAAAAAAGTTAATAATAGCAGATTTTTACATTTGACAAATGATTTATAGATTAACAATTTCATGACTGAGTTCTTAAATCACAAAATGTCTCCAGTCATTTTAAAAGTTTGTATACTAACAATATAAATGTCTTCAAAAGTTGGTCAAAACATCATCAAAACCAAGCCTTTACTGTAGAATTAAAGTCTACCCTATGCATGGACTTTAATCTTTTATAGGGTGATTTCCTTCAGTTTTTCTAATTTACCTGTTAACATTTTCTTCCTGTGACAATTCTCCAAAATATGGCTTTGTTATTCTGCTGGGAGCGTGGCAATTCAAACAGCAGCACTGAAATTAAAACTGTTGTTGCTGTTTTATCTTCTTTGTATCACTTGCCCCAAACAGTCCTGATAGCTACATGCCTGGAGCAAGGTCAGGGCAGGGAAGACTACTAAGCCAGCTCACTGAGGATGCTGCAAACCCCATTCCAACCTTCCTTCTCCAGCAATAAGTGGGTTTCCTCTGTGCCATTTCCACACTTGTAAATATTTTAGTCAGTGGAATCCACAGTAGCAGGGAAAAAATCTGACTCTTGCCCCTTTTTTTCTTCTTATATCTTTTTTTCTCTTCAGAGAGAGAAAAAGGATTTTTTTTTCTTTTTTTTTTGACTTTGATGCCAGGAAGGCTTTAAGAACTTGGTACTTGTCAACAGTCAGATATTCCTCTTCAAAAAGTTTACTTTCAACCTTGTGCTAATGTCAATGCTAATGATAACAATTAAAAGGATTTAAGAGTGAGTGTTATAGGCCAGTGATTTCTAGACTTTCATATTTTATGAACCTAAAAATTAATCAACAATAAAAATTGAGAAATTGACATAGAGTTGCCGACTTTTTATATTCCTTCTTTTCATTTTCCCACATAAGGAAATTTGAATAAACAATTTCTATGCTTTATCATCTTTGTATCATGAAAAGAATTTGACACCAAAGTAGTAGGAAGAATCAATGAATAAAAAGTAGTATCTTATTAAATTGAATAAATTTGGCTTAGTAAAATGCTATTTTGTTTTTCTTGTTTTTGCCAGCTCAATGAAAACATCTTCACTGACTGGCAACAACTGATATTTATCCAAGTTATAAGCATATTCCTAATGAGCAGAGAGATGCTATTTTTTAGTTACTGGTGAATTTTCTATTATTCTTTTTGTATTCAATATTGTATTAGTGCTTTGGGGCCCAGAAAGTATCTGATTATAGTAATTCACCAACATCTTGCTTCTCAGAAACAGAGACAACTAGAATTTCAGTGATCCTCCAAATCCACTGGTTCGATGTTTTCATTTTGTACATGAGAATACCAAGGCTTAGGGGATCTCAATTTCTAAATATCACACAACTTCCGTCAACTACAGCCATAAGATAGCCTTTCTAGTCAACATTTGAGTGTCTAATCAGTATCGGATACATTTACATGTCATTTCAGTTCATGCTTATTAAACTTTCAATATGTAACTAACCCAAGCTCATACTGCTAGGAAGTAGTGAAGTGGCAATTTAGTGAGGTGCTCTCCAAGTGTAATGGTTTTTACGCTTTATCATACAATTAGCATCCATTAATGGAGTGGCTTCCTAAGGCCCAGTACCCTGAATAGTGTTCAGGGAAAGCAGACTAGGCATGAAACATGTTCCTATCCACGTGAAATAAAGAAAAATATGGTAGTCGTACAATACAGAAAGAGAAATATTCACAGTCAGGATCCATACACATTTTCGCCTCTCTGTTTTCTACAGAGAACTCTGTCTTTGCCAGCCCAGTTTCCAAGTTCATGATATAGAAATGCGAAAATAGGGAGAAGAAAACAGGTTTGGTCAGCTGGGAGGAGTGGGTTAGACACCAAGTACATAAAGTAGGAAGGATTGAGGCTTTCAGAAAAGTTTTTGGGGGGAAGTTGGTAAGTGAGAGCTCTAATTCAACTTTCAGGTATAAGACCATCAGGGAGAGAGGAGAGGCCTTTTGTGAAGCGTGGCTATGGGACACATTTCATCACCTTTGGTGTTTTTCAACAAATAAAGTTTAGAATTCTTTTTAAATAATTTTTGGTACTAGATATATTTGTTTTATGAGACAGCACAGAGTTTGGGGCACATGTAGCCCCAAGGGATAGAGGGTTACATAATAATTATATATAATAATTATATGTATATAGCAAATTACATTTTAATTAGCAAATTCAGCTTTTTGAAGATTATAGGTACACATTATCTTGCGTGTTCCATTCAAAACTTCAAATGAAATATGTGGAAACTGTGGTTTAATAATTTGCCTAGGATTATATAATTAACAATTAATGGGATCAAAATTATAACTTCCAGTTTCCAGACTCTAAATTCAATGCTTTCTACTACCACATAGACCATGTGCAATAATTAATAAATAATTTAAGAAAGAATACAATTAAGTGCATGTAGTTCCATGCCTGAGACAGACTAGGGTCTCCATAAGTATTTGCTAAATGGTTGAATAAGTCAGTAGTAAAATGTGGGATGCACTCGATACACTGCAGGAGCTTATGTCGGGGAGGTAGAGACCTCATGGACAGGTATCAGACAAGAGGTATCCTAAGCAAGGCACAGTGGAGGGTATTTTTATGGAAGAGTGAGGAGGCCACTCTGAGGGACAGATGGTGATTAAGATAGGATGGGAAATAATGTTGGAGGTGGTAGATCATTAGAAAGCATTTGCCAACTAGGGCGAGGATCTTAGAAGAGATATGAGAAGAAAAAGGGATCCCCTGAGCTTCACCTGCTCTCTTCTATTCATTAGGAGAAGAGAGAGTGGAAAAAAATCTATTTTAGTTAAGAGTCATCTTGTGTGGTACATGTCTGGGAATACAGGATGAGTCCAGATGGATGGCCTTCCAGACCTCAGCACACTGATTCGGAACCCCTGGATTCCAGGGGCCATAATGATAGCTCCCTTTCCCAAAGTTTGCATTATTCCCTGTTTATGCTTAATTTCTTTGGTGCTACCTCATGATATCTACTGTATTACTGGATTAAATTAGAATTTATTTTATGTCATTATGTTTTCATGTTGTTTCTTAGGCAAAGTGCCTCATTTTCCCCACCCTAGTGCCAGCCCTGTGTTTAAGTCTCATTTCCCCTTGATGATGAAGATCAAAAACCATATTTTGTATAGCACAGTCTTTAAAAGTAGTGGCTCAGAAGTTATTTACTAACTACTCTTGTTTGGGATGAAAGTGTCAAGAGTGGGTAAAATTATGCAATAGACATTTGTCCTTGGCTGTATATTGTCTTATCTCTTCTTTTAATACTTCTTTCTCCTTTATATACCACCCTCTTCTATGCCTATGTTCCCAGCTCAAAAGAAACTAGCCACTTAATACTTCCTATTAGATAATCTTTTGGCTAATGCCTTCCCTGCTATTAAAGTTCACGTTCCTTCAGTGGCCTGATCTCAACTGCATGTTGCCTGTCACAGAAGTTGAGCTGGTAAGCTAATTAGCACTAAGGTATGATGGCTAGAAGACATAACTCATTAAAAGGTTAACAGAAAGATTAGGTTATAATGCTTAACCTTGGGAATCACAAGACTTGAAGTCATTCACTCAACTTTTAATAAACACTTCAGTACACCTTACAATTCTCAACTTTTTCACCATTAAATACTGCTTTTATAATTAATTATACCACATCACACCCATTCTGGAAATATTATCTTTATCAAACATTTTAATGCATTTTAAGCAATATTTAGTGTCCTGTTTTACCACACATACACATATGTTAATCAAAGCTTCCGGTCATCAAGAAACTTGTCTTTTTAAACAGTCTGTGCAGCTTTATTTTTGTAGATGAACAGTCTCCTTTGACATTTAGGAATATTGACTATAAAACCCAACATTATCAAAACATTCCTGGTAGTACAGCAGGCCTGAGTTGAGAATCACTGACTGGATACCTAGTAGACACTGAGCTTCATGTTAAATGCTGAAAACGTAAAACTAAATAAGACTTGAGTTCTTCTTTGTTAAATTCAGTTTAATTTCTGATATGAATAGCCTTGCCTTTTGAGTGCACAATAATACCTGCCTGGGTTTCTCACTTCCCCATGTTTATTCTGTTTATTTTCTTGACCACCTAGGGCTCTCCTAAGGGCAGTCCAGTCAAGCAGTGTTATTGTTTCTTATGGCATAATTCAGGCACTTCCCTCCTGTCATGGAATCTAGCAGCTGCCTGAGAGCAGCCTCTCCCAGAGTAAAACTAAACGAGAGGGCAGAAGATTGTTAAGATTACTCAACTTAAACTAGACTGATCTCTGGATTTGAATCCCAGCTCTTTCACTTTTAAGTTAAAGGAGTTAGGCCAAGTTTCTAACCACTTCAGTGCCTCAATTTTCTTATCTTAAAAACAGCAATAATAATAGTACTTCCCTTCTAGAGTTTTTTGAGGATTAAATGACATAATGTACATAGTGTTTATCATACTATTGGCCCATTGTAAGTTCTTAATAAATTTCATCTATTATTATGATTATTAAAGGGGAAAAGAAGAGGAATAGAAATATATGGATCTTTAGTCAGAAGAGTATCATATTTGGGGAGATTATTGTTTTGCAATTTAGACAAAGGACAGGTGGCTATACGTGGACAAAAATAACAAAGACAAAGGGAACAAGGAAGGTGAAGTAACAGGGCAGAGAAGTTAAAAGTACGGACCTTAGGATTTGGTGTCTTTCCTTTCTGAGCAATTTTTAGTGATTATGTTTATAATTTTAAATATCTTAATATGTTTAAAATGGAATAAAAGTAGACATTGCTTGTTTTAGAGGAAAGAAAGTGTTCAGGAATTATAAAAAGGTATGCAGAGAGATATTCCTTGTACATAGTTCAAATGAAGATGAGGTTAACACAGAATCTAAATCAGGCCAAGACTTCTGGCTTCCAACCCTTGGAAGTTATTTTCCTATACTCCAATGTTAAATTAGCAAGAAATCGAAGTTCAATTTATAACCTTGAAATTTGGAAGCTGCATTAGTTTCCTGTTGCTGCTGTAACAAATGGCCACATGTAATGGCTGCAAACAAGATGCATTTATTATACTAAAATTTTGCAGATCAGCAATCTAAAATGGGTCTCGCTGGACTAAAATTAAGATATTCACAGGGTTGTATTCTTTTCTGGAGGGATTGGAGAGAATCTATTTTCTTGCCTTTTCTAGCTTTTAGAGACTGTATGCATTCCCTGACTTATGGTCTATTTCCATCTTCAAGACCAGCAATGGCTAGTCAAGTCTTTCTCATACTGTATCTCTCTGACACTGACTCTTCTGCCTCCCTCTTCCATATTTAAGGATCCTTATGATTACATTGGGCTCTCTGGGATAATCCAGGATAATCTCTCCCCAGTAAAGATCAGCTGATTAGCAACCTTAAGGAGTTTGTAATCTATTACCATTCCAAGCAATAGAATGTGGTCATTTTAGCAGCACCAATATTCGGCCTTCCACAAGAATGTACAGTACTGACCACATTCTGCTTTAGCTCTTCATACTTAACAGAACTCAAGTAGAATAGATCCAAATTTTGCATTGTCATAAGTCTGAGTACTTAATTAATACCATGAATGGAGATTACTTCTGAAGTCCAGTTAGAAAGAAGCTCCTCCCACTTACTAATAAGTGGGGAAAATTCACTAATCTTTCTGTGCAAAAATTTCCTCATTTTAAATGAGAGCATAATATCTACTTCATACTGTTGCTGTGGGAATTAAATAAGTTAATTTATATATAGAATTTAGGAAAGTAACCAAATTGAAAAGGAAGAAGTAAAATTATTTTTGTTTGCAAATGACAGAATCTTATATTTAGAAGACCCTTAAGATTCCACAAAAAATGTTATGAATAATAAACAAATCCAGTAAAGTTGCAGGATATAAATCAACATGCAAAAACCAACTTTTTTTTTTTTTGGAGACAGAGTTTCACTTTGTTGCCTATGCATGACGAGGGCAGTGGCATGATCATAGTTCCTGGTAACCTCAAACACCTGGACTCAAACAATCCTCCTGCCTTAGCCTCCCAAGTAATTGGAACTACAGGTGTGCATCACCATGCCTGGCTAATTTTTCTATTTTTTGTAGATACAAGGTCTCACTAGGTTGCTCAGACTGGTCTTGAACTCCTGACCTCAAGCAATCCTCCTGCCTCGGCCTCCCAAAATGCTATCCTTACAGGCATTAGCCACCACACCCACCCCAGTTGTATTTTTGTACACTAACAATGACTAATCTAAAAAGGAAATTAAGAAAACAATCTCATGTACAATAATATCAAACAGAATAAAACACTTAGGAATCAACTTAAGCAAAGAGGTGAACAACTTATACACTGAAGACTAGAAAACATTGCCGAAAGAAATTAAAAACACAAACAAAGGGAAAGACATTCCATATTCATGAATTAGAAGAGTTAATATTGTTAAAATGCCCATATTACCTAAAGTGATCTATAGATTCAATGCAATCCCTGTTCAAATCCCAATGGCATTTTTTACAAAAATAGAAAAAACAACCCTAAAATTCATATGGAACTACAAAGGACCTCAAATAGCCAAAACAATCTTGAGAAAGAAAAACAAAGCTGAAGGCCTCACATTATTCAATTTCAAAGCATTTTATGAAACTACAGTAATCAAAATAGTATAATACTGGAATACAGACATATAAATGAATGGAAGAGAATAAAGAGCCCAGAAATAAACCTACACATATACAGGCTGATCTTTGCCAAGGGTGCCAAGGCTATACAATGTGGAAAGGACAGTCTCTTCAACAAGTGGTCTTGAGAAAACTGGATATCCACATGCAAAAGAATAAAACTGGACCCTTACCTTCTATCTTACACAAAAATAAATTTTCAAAGTGAACAGAAACCATAAATGCAAGACCTGAAATTACAAAAATCTTAAATAAAACACAGGGGAAAGCTACATAACATTGGTCTTCACAGTGATTTCTTGGATATGACACTGAAAGCACAGGCAACAAAAGCAAAAATAGACAAGTTGGGACTACATCAAACTGAAAAGTTTCTGCATAGCAAAGGAAAGAATCAACAGAGGGAAAAGGCAATCTATGGAATGGAAGGCAATATGTATAAACCATATGTCTGATAAGGGGTTAATGTCCAAAATATATAAGAAACTCCAAAACTCAATATCAATCAATCAATCAACAAATAAATAACCTAACTTAAAAATGGCCAACAAGTTGAATAGACATTTCTCCAAAGGAGACATACAAATGGCCAATAAGTACATGAAAGGATGCTTAACATCACTCATCATCAAGAAATGCAAATCAAAACTACAATGAGGTATCACCTCACACCTCTTAGGATGGCCATTATCAAACACACACACACACAACACACACACACACAGACACACACACAAGGAAAACAACTGTTGACAAGGATGTGGAGAAGTTTTAGAGATCTGCTGTGCCATAGTGCATACAGTTAACAATACTATACCATACACTTAAAAATTTGTCGAGAGGATAGATCTCATGTTAGATATTTTCTACCACAATAAGAAAAGAGAAAGAATTTAGGATAACATGAAATGAGCAGTGAGTTGTTATAATTATTAATCAACTATATGATCTATATAATCTCTTAAATTTATGTGTGGGTTTATGTATTTATCAGTCACTATAAATTCATCTATTTATTCAGTTCATCTATTTAGTTGGCATTTATTGAATATCTATTGCAAAATGAACAGCATACTACAATAATAGAAATAACAAAATTATCTTACAACTGCATAGCACTTTGCATTTTCATATGTTTATCTTGTATGATCCTACTTAGAAGAAATGATTCCTGATAAAGAATCATTAAGACTTTGAGTCTCCTTGATAAAATAACAGGTTACATACAAATTCAGCCAAATACTACAGACATTATTTTTAAGTTTTCAAGTATTGAGGATGGGCACTGACTCACACTTGATTCATTAAGAGTCAGCCTGAGGAGTTAGGAGCACAAACCAAGGAATGACAAAGTGTCCCCATCAGCCTGGGTTGGGCGCTTCTCTTATACAGGGCTGTGAAGACTAGATTCAAAAGGTTATCAAGGTCCCAACAGTACAAGAGAAAAAGAACAACAACAAAACTAGGCAATGAGGAAAGGGATCTATTGTGGCTGTAATACTTCCAAAAGTTCCTTCATGAAGCAGTGAAATCCACTCTACATATTTCCAGATTTATGCTTCTTCCAAATAACCAGTGGTGAAAAAACCTAGACACAAAATTATTTGTGCAAACACTATGCCTCCTTTCCCAGAGTAGGTATTTTGGTATATCCATTTGCTGCTTCATATGTTAATCATTTATTGACTTTATAATCACTTCATATGATAGAGGATGGGGTAGGTGAAATTTGGGTGTATTCTCCAAGATAAAGAAAAGATCAGTTAGTACCAGTTTGATGGCGAGTACATGTGGTGCATGTATTTTCATCCTTGTGATACACTATATAGAGGAAGGACACGCTTGTAGCCCTGGCTTGAGTGAGACAAATGCATTTCATGTAACCAAATTGTTTGTACCCCCATAATATCCTGAATTAAAAAAAAAGATCAATGCAGATAGTTGGAATGAGAAACTCCCAAAAAGAAATAGCAAATAAGGACACAAGATAAGAATTTCAGCTTGAGCGTTCCATTCCTTCCACTAATCTCTTGAGTCTGGCTGCTCACTGGGAGCTTTGCTCTCAGGTGGATTTCTGAGAAGAGAAAGCTAGCATTTGCTCAATATACCCCGGGGCCACCCAGCTGTCAAGTGCCAGCTGAACAGAGGTGCATCAAGAGGCCTGCAGTCAAAAGGCAGCAGGATGGCCAATTGCCATCAATTTCTGCAGCAAGTCTGGCATCTTGGCATCTTGCTGTTCTCTCCCTCCCCCAGGTTAATTGCTAAGAACCTCAGTCTTCAAAGCTGTTTATCATACCAACTTCAGTTACCTTCGTCTTTCCCTGTGCCATTCTAATACCTTACCTCCTTACACCCCAGGGATAAAATGAAGTCTCTCATATACCTGGCTCTACTTGTGAGACTACCCAAGCTCTAATGTAAATGTTTCTCTCCCCCCCTTCCACACACCCATGGGTAAGGCAGAATTGCCACGTCCCCCTTGGACCTGATTGCTAGGCAACACTCAGCCATGTGAATTTGTCACTTCTGTTTGGCGCAAATTTCAATTTCACCTCCAACTGTAACAACACTGCTCGATATATTTTAGATGCCACTGTGGTTGGATGGCATCCCAGGAAAGATGTGAAGTGCTACTGCCAGGAATGAATGATTGGCATTGGGTAAAGCAATTCTCTGAACTCAGCCTTGGCATACCATTAATTGTTAAGTCTGTTCTGCTACCACCAACCTCTTGTCAGAATCATGTCTATTGTAAGCCTTTGCGACAAGAGTCCAAATGGTAGAGTTCTCTCCCTCTGTAAGATCCGAATCATGTCGATAATGAAGGAGTGGATTTTTCACCTCATAATATATTACTTCTTCTTTCTTCCATCTATTGGCTGCCCTTTTGTGTGAAAAGAAAAATAGTTCCACATCTGAATATTACTGAGCTAAGCGCTACTGTGTGCCAATTCAGGCTCTGGCCCTGAATAGGAGATTTACCTTCCCTTTGGTTTCTTCATCACAATCTGCTTTTATCTGTGCTAACAATTAAAAATGCTACGATGAAGAAACAAGCTATTAATGTAAGAAAATAAAATTAATGTTAAACATACTCTGCTGATGATAAACACAGAATATTTAATATGTAAAATTTACATGCTGACGTTGGACCAGAAAACATGCAACATATAAATAATCATAATTTTTTAATAAACACATGGCATTACTGGCAAGACATAATGCTATAATCCCCAATGTCTCCATCTAATATTTTTACATATATACATACATATATTGAATATTATTTCTCCTTAAAGACACATTCGATTGCCTAGTCACCTACTTTGAATATCTTTAAATACTCAATTGCACAATCAACTTTAGAAGATGTTAGTGCATGGAATCCTTTCATTTTTGTGCTTTGAGCTAAATAATGGTGAACATGGTAAATCTGTTTTGATTCCCCTTCAGCCCCTACGTCCACCAACTTTTCAGTTGATTTATTATTTTTTTCCTAAAATCAAAACATCCTCAGAAAGGTTGGAAATATTTTCCTGAAATGAGTCTAATTAAATAAAAGGAATCAGTCAGCTATGAGTAAAAATAGTATTTTAGACTTTATATGCATTCTCTGATTCATTAGAAACAAAAGGAGTTTCTGTAACAGTGTGAATGAACCATGAAGTGTGCATGTTCTTTTAAGAAAGGCCAAGGGTGCAGTTCTATTTTCTTAGCTCTGCTTTCATATTTATGTGTCTCATTTCCAGCTCATTGCTGATGCCTCAGTTGCGCTATCCATCACCACTTTTATCCTCCTTGTTCCTCAAAAAGAACATAAAATCCTTTTTTTATGTGGTGGTAATATTATTGCAAATAAAAGCAAATACCAAAATCTTTATTAGTCTGCCAAAATAATAAACTATTTAATAAAAGCATGCTGTAAAAATAAGGTCATTTGCATCACTCAAGTTACTTGCAGGAAATACAGAGAATTATTGGTCAAAATGTACAAACTGACAGCAATTATTTCTGTTGTTCATCTGATACACTGCGCAATAGGGTTAAAATTTTGTTGATATTTTGCAAATATTCTTGGTTTAAATGCCTTTAATATTACTCAAAACTGGTTGTACATAGGAAAATAAAAAAAAATTCAATTCTCACAATATACTGATTGACTCTTTGTAAAAACATTTTTGGTGAAGGAAAAGAACTATACTAATCTCTTTTTGGTACCTTTTTCACAAATGTGGAAGTTACCTTCAGATAACCTTGATATTCCAAGATTTATTGCTTAAATATTTACCCTCTTAATATCCAATATTAATTTTATTTGCCAGGGATTTGTGTCCATGCTTCAGTTGTATAATTTTCCCCTCTTTATATTCACCTTTTGTCATTTCTGCGTGCACACCAATATAAGATGTTTTATTTGAGGTTAGTATAATAGGTAACGTTAACAATAAATGCGCTATTTCTAAATAAATGTCTAATGTTTCATCTTTTAGTCTATTGTAATGTAAACCCACCAATTCTTTTCCCATTGCAATTTTCATCCTCAGTCGGCAGATTTGCAAATATATTACTGATATGTTTGTAACATAGCAAAATCAGTAGCCATGATAAAGATTAAAATATCATTTGTATAGTTTTACATTTCCAAGAACAACCTGTATATCAGTTCTTCTGCATAAAAAGCAAACATGACAATTAAGTAAATATTATAAATGTTTTCAAAATCAGATATTATTTATATTACTTGTTCCATGATGATATTTACAATCAAGAAAAGCTTTTCAAACTCCAGTTATTACTATTTTCACTTTATAAAGCTTTTTGTCTATCATTGCTTCTTGGGGACACAAATTAACCATTGTCAGTTTTATTGACATCAGGTTAACCTAAGAAAATGAGGTACAATTTCTATACCAGGTAAGAAATCGATGGGATAACTCAACTATGAAAATTTGGACATGGGAGATAATACTTTCAGAGGCAAATAAAGACAATTAAATTCAGATCCTACATGTTATGGCTGAATTGTCCACCCCCGCATTCAGATTTTGAAGCCCTAACCCCCAATACCTCAGAATGTGATTGTATTTGGAGAGAGGGCCTTTTAAAGAAGTCATTAAGCTTAAATGAAGTAATATGGGTGAGTTCTAATCCAATCTGACTAGTATCGTTATAAGAAGAGAAAATCTGTACACACAAAGGGACACCAGGACTGTGCAGGGCAGAGGGATGATCATTGAATAGGCAGCAAGAGGGTAGCCGAGGAGAGAGGACTTAGAGGAAATCAACTCTACCAGCATCTCAATATTGAATTTCTAGCCTCCAGAACTGTGAGAAAACTAATTTCTGTTATTTAAATCTCCCAGTCTGTGGTATTTTGATATGACATACCTAGAAAACTAATATATTATGTAATATGAATAGGGACTTTTTAAAAACAGAACTTTGTGACACCAAATCAAAGACAATATTTATTTTGGCCAACCCTACTACCTGAATGGATTGAAGATGCACAATCCAACTGACTAGCAACTCATTCTTATGATAAAACAAAGTCCAATTTGAAGTTCTTTGTATCTCAGAAGTTCTTAAACTGGGGTCCACAGACCACAAAAGCCTCTTGATATTTATTATAGATCACATTTTGTGGGCTTTGTATATATTCATTTTAATGGAGAGAAGTATGCCATCCCAAAAGTTAAGAACCACTTAAATCTTAGGATACTGTTTCTATTTGGTGAATCAGTAGGCAATAGAGATCGTTCCCTGTTGGAAATAAAATCTAGTGCTGTATATTAATAGATTTAAACGGGCAATGAGATTTTTATCAAATGAACAATCTGGCTGATCCACAATGAGATGTTTGAAAAAAGTCATGAAACTTGAAAATTTTGTCGGAAGATCAGATTAGCCACTTTTTCCTGGTAAGAAAATGTTTCTAAGACAGCTTACTGGTCTGTAGCTTCCAGGCTAAGGATTACATAAATTCCGAAGAATTCACAATATACTGAGTCCGAAGGAAAACATCTGCATATTTGGCAAATCCTATTTTATGCCGAGAAAAGCCTGAGATTCAACTTCTAATCATTAGAGGCCAAATATTGTGTTATAGTCTGTGACACCTTAGGATAGTTCCTAGAAGGTCACAGTTCTTTCTTGATATCATCTGCAAAAGATTAAGAAGCTCTGCTAAATAGAGCTGGCATCTCCCTCCCAACTAACACTTGATGGATTTGTCAACTGTGAATTTAACTAAATTCTTCTTGCCATCATCTTCCGGATTCATATTCAGTACTAGGGATTAAGCCGAGGGGAAAACAATCCTAGGTGGGAGAATCAAAAAAGCCAAAATGTAAAATCTCTGTGATGATGCTTTGGGGCCTGTTTATCCACTATCAGACATAGCCTGGCTAGTGTGAATAGAAGGAAGGACAGCTTCCACCTTCTGCCTACCACTCACTCAAGAATCCATTCTTACCATTTTTTCTAGAAACTCGGTGTCTATCTGCACAAAGGGCATCTGGAGCAGATTGCAGCCTCCCTCAGAAGTGGAGGAGGCAGCAAAAGTAGTAATGGGGCCCCTGAGATAAGTAGACGCCAAGGTCTTTTATGTGTCCAGCAGTTTTGGAACCCAGTGTAGAGACATCAGCTGATTGCAGCTCCATTCTTAGACTGTGAGTGGAGATTTCAATTCTAAGAAACATTTGATAATGGGAACATCTGGAAAAAGATTTGAATTCCTGCTATTAAAAGGAATATGGGGTTGTGCATTGTTATCTGGTTATAAACATAAATAAGATTTAATTTTTACCACATATGGCACTTTTTATATAATGAATTTCTATTTTACACAGAAGGAAACTACAACCCAAAGATGATCAAGGTCTCATAGTTAATAATAGACCCAATATTCAAAACTGGATTTACTTGGCTCCAAAACTGGTACTTTTTCTACAACATCATGTGTTTCCCTGCCTGATCCATCTACTTCTTGTTTTGGCAGGTTCTATGCCTTTATTTAAGATATTCACCTAAAAAGTAGTATCATCAAACCTCAGACCTTAGATAAGTAAATTAAAGAGTGTTTGCTTGAGGTGATAAATTAAACATAGGCAGAAAATTAAAAAGGGCCTCCCACTAAATGCTCACAGCTCTGTCTAAAGAGTGGAAATAAAACATTTGTGGAGATGGGAAAAACCACATCAATTTATAAAATCCAAGCAAATAGATCTATATTTCAGTTGTGTAAACCAGATAATCACACCTTTTCATACCCATTTGATCCCACAGTACATGCTCAATAAATATATTTAATTAATTATTAAGTAATTAATTAATTAAAGATGGAACAACATTGTATTAGTTTCCTATGGCTGCTATAACAAATCACAACAAATTTATTGGATTAAAACAAAACAGATTTATTCTCTTACAGTTCTAGAGGGCAGATGTCCAAATTAGTTTCCTTGGGCCAAATTCAAAGTGTCAGCAGAACTGTGCCCCCTCAGGAGGCTCTAGAGGAGAATCTGTCTGTTCCCTTGCCTTTCTCTGCTTCTAGAGCTGCATTCCTTGCAATCATTGACTTGAGTCCCCTTCCTCATCCTCAAAGCCAGCAACAGCATCTTGCTTCAGTTATCACATTGCCTTCTATTGCATTCTGTAGTCGAAGTTCCCTCTACCTCTCTCTCATAAGGACGCTTGTGATTTCATTTAAGGCCCACTTGGATAATTCAGGATAATCTCTCTATCTCAAGATCCTCAATTTAATCACATCTGCGAAATTCCTTCTGCCATATAAGGTAACAATAACAGGTTTCAGGGATTAGGACCTATCTGGATATCTTTGGGGGACATTATTTAGCCTATTCCAGACATTCATACAGAACCTTCTTTATTAAGGTATACTGGAGAATTAAAGCAATTACCAGATATTGTAAGCAAAAGTTTATGTTATTAAGGGCATGTCAATATTTATTGAATGTTTACTCTGTGCCAGACACAGCTGTAAATTTTTCACATAAATTAGATAGGCCAATAGCAACAACAACAAAAAATTATGAGGTAGGTTCTGTGTTATTCCCATTTTATGGATGGGGAAACTTAGGTGCACAAAGTGAGATTACTAAATTCACCTAAGGTCACAATTACCTCTCTAAATTATCCAGATTAAGTATTTGTATAAATAAATTCCTTAAAATGTCATTTCATATTGCCCATGTAGTTATTCCAGTATATCCTACAGCAACAATGTGTTCTTTGTATTGAAGTTATTTTCAAAGTTTAATTTCCTTGCTTTGATATTCTTATTTGGGATGGTTTCTAAATAATAAATCTACTAATCTCCCATTCTTCTATTAGTAATGATAGTCCTAATTTTAATTCCTGAGTACCTTTTCTTTCTCCAAAGGTTACCTAGTGCAGGATAGGTTTATACGGTAATAGCAATTTCTCTCACCAAAGAGGCATGCGATAGATAGATGGACTTGGCAGGACTTGGCATAGGCCAAGTTTCTGTTCTTATCCAATAATTGCTTGTTTTCATTTAAAACTATTCTCTAAATTTTTTCCTCATATCTTTGAAAACTTCTTCTAACCCTTGCATTCGATGGCCCCTTAAAGGCTTACAGATGAAAATCTTCTTCCTTTATCCTTATAGGTCACCCATGTTCTTGTTTTTGTTTGCCACAGAAGGGAGAGTGAACAAAAACAGCTCTGTTGCTTAACATCTTTTTAAACACATTTCTTAATTCTTAGAGCTTTCTCTAAACCTCAGTTATATGATGGTGGGTAGGGAAAGAAAAGATTTTTTTTTTAAAAAAAAATTCTTTCTGGAGTTCTGAATAACACATCTTAAATAAGAGAAACATTGTAGAATTTGAAGACACAGTGAAATGGTCCCATATTTATTGGCAGGGATTATGGGTTATTGTTTACAGATATATTTCAAATTATCTCAAACACGCATAATTTGTTGTGTTATTGTATTATTTCCCTTCTAACATTATCAGGTTATATAATTTCCATGGGCCTTTCAGCTTAAACTAAGTAGAATTACCCTACTAGTGAGAGTTTCATATACCACAATAGGTAGGGGTAAGAATGGTTTTCAGCACACTCTGTCCTTTTAGCACCTCTTGACCCATGATATTGTTAGTGGTTTATTACATTTCTCTCAATCCCAAAGACATATATATACACCATGGTAATATTGTACATAAAGAAGATAACCGAGAAATAGCATCTTAATGAAAGGTGACTAATTGGATGTGGTGATTGGTCAAGTCATGTCCAAATGAAACCTATAGGAAAAGCTTAATTTAATTTTTTTTAAAATTATGAACAATGCTGAGAGAAGATGATATTGAGAGCAAGCACTGTACAGTCAGCAGAGCCATGAAGTTTAGAGATTAATTAATACAATGGTAGGAACCCATGAGATAATTAAAGAACCAAGACTAACCTTGTACTTTAGTTTTATTTCAGCTTGCAGGGCAGCATTTATTTTAATAGAGCTGAAGAATTGCAGATACACACACACAAACACACACACACACACACACACACATACACACACACACACACAAAGGGGTAAAAATCTGAAAGCATTGTTCTTATTACTCTAAGTGTAGGGTGATATGTAAAATTTTTTAATTAAAAAGTTATTGAAGAAAAAAAGTTACCAAAGAAGAAACATCTGAAATAGAACAGGAATCAGGTTCCTCAAGTGACTTAGCAGTTTTCAGTAGCATCAACTGTTGCAGTGAAAACAAAGATTTCTAATCTTAGAATTTGGCAGGTGAGTGAGTAACAGATTTCCCAATATAATGTTTTGATTTTTGAGAAATAAATGGATTTGTGATATTTGTCTTTTGCTTGCTCTACATTCAGTCACATATTTTATTACCCACTTGGGATGCTGATTATAAATATTTTTAACTAAAAGAATTCTTGATTCTATATTAACTGAACAATTTCCTAGATCTTTTGCCTCTTTCAGGATCTATAAGGTAGTTTAAGTCTGCAAAAGTAAGTATATCCTTAAATATGTTAATATGAAGATATACATAGGCCTATGCATGTTTATGTTTAAAATGGAAGAGAGGACCTAATTAAGAGGTTGAGGTTTTTAGTGTTAGAGTTTCTTTTTGAACATTATTGGTTTCTGTCACCTTATTAATTTCTCTCTCAACTTTTCGAGTTTACTGATTGCAAATGTTGGGAAGGTGCAGAGTCGTTTGAGATATTTTTATGCCCTGCAGCATACCATCTTAGGTTTCTTTCAGTGCAATGAATGTTGTATTAATGAGGGCTGTTGTCAACACTATGCCAATAAAACTGCCAATTAAGACAAGAAAAGACACTCCTAGAGATTTTTAAAAACATAAATTAGCTGGGTAATTGGTCTATATAAAAATACATTTTAAAAAATAAATTCCTCACTAATAAAATGCTTGTGAACACACTAGATTCCACCTAGACATTTTGTTCTTCCTCACTGTCTCTACACCAGCCTTGCAAATATTCCCTTATTCACTTGTTCACTGCAAGTAACCATATGGGCCTGGGGGGCAATGAAGACTACAAATTTACTGTCCAAGTATATGCATCCTGAGGTGAGGACAGGTAGGGAAAATACTGGGCAAATCAATTTTTGAAAATTATTTGAAAGGCTGCTATAATATACTTTGCAGAATCAAAACAGATGGTCTTTAGCATTTGCATTATATTGACAGGGAAATTATAACCCAGAACACTAAGGGTATTTTTTACTATGATGGCAAAGGGACACAAGCCAACATCTCAGAGAATATGGTACTTTGCCCTGACAAAGTAAATTGTGAATATGCCAGATTTCCATGATATTACATCTTGCAGAATAAAATCATCTAACTTAGTAAATGCTTTTAGTTGCCTTTCTTCAGTGGGTTAGAGTCCATTACTTACTGTACATTATCTTTTAAATCGCAATACGGTTTGCTGTGAAGTATTTTATGCCTGAAACTCTTTAACACTTTCAAACATCAGTTTAGTCAGCCTTAGTTATTAACATAAATTTAAAAATCATTGGTAAGAATTTTTTCATGACACATATGGTTGGAATAATTTTAATTTTTAGGAATGGTATAAAAATAACCACACCCTTTGGTTATGGTTATTTAATATTAAGCCAATTTGGTATGCAGTTTTGCCTCTGTAAACTGGGTTATCTTCTGAAAAACTCTTACACTGCTGTGAACTTAATTTAAGCAAGTCTCTTTTTTTCCTTCAGAAGAAAAAAAAATTACTTCTCTAAAACTACCATTTTTCCTTAGAGATCATTTAAATCTTTTCTCCCTTACTGTTGCAGACAAAATATAAGAAGCCTAATGTCTCTGCATCAGTAAAGAATTTTCATATAATTTAAAATATTTTCTCTTTCTTTCATATTACTCAAACTTTCACCCATCCACCCATCTATCTGTCATTCATCCAACATTAAGTGCCTACTATGATTGGCACTAAGACTAAAAAAATAGCAATCTATAATCTCTTCTTTTAAGAAATGTGTATTATTCAAGGTCCTACAAGGGAAACAAAAGAGAATTTAATGAAAGAACCATTTATAGAGGTAGAGTTGAAGAATCAGGAAGGGACATTGAGGTATCCAGGGACTAGTAATTGTGGACAGACTAAGCCATTCCTAGTCCTGACAGGGGAAGGGGAGGAAATGGTGTTACCAATACTCAGTGAGGGCTGGAGCTATGGAAGTGGGGCCATGAAGCAGAAGTTGTAGTATAATAATAAAGAGTTCAATCACTGCCAGAAACAGCATGAAGTTCAGGAAGAAAGCACAGAAAGAAATATTCCTACTTCTTTTTCCTTTTCCATTCTCCTGCGTGGCTTTCCCACTGGCAAAACCCAACAGAAAGCCAGAGGGGATGGGCCCAAGTGATACAGTCCAGATGGGAGCCACATAAGGGCAATAAATGAATTGGGGGTATGAGAGGGAGTCTCTAAGGTGGTCCCCAATGATCTCTGCCTCCTGATATGCATCCCCTTGTGTAATATCCTCCCTGTGAGGGTGAACTGGATGCAGGCAAACACTTCAAGTGCATAGCATACAGCAAACGTGTTGGAGTATCACTTCTGAGGTAAGGTTTTATCCTTGTTTCCATTTCGGGCTTTCATCTCGGACATTGTCTTGTTATTTCACTTGCTTAGTCTAAGGGAGCTGGTATGGTATGATCTTCCCTATGGACAGTTCCACATGGCAAGGACATGAGAGAAATCTCCAACCTAGCAAGGAAAGCCCTCAGCCCAACACTGTAGGAGAAGGAACTGAATCCTGTCATTGTCTACCTGGGTGAACTTGTAAGTGTATCCTTTATCTGTCAAGTCTTCAGACAAGGCTTCAGCCCTGTGAGAGACCCTGAGCCAGAGGACCTCACTAAACCACATTCAGATTCCTGACCCATAGAAAAAAAGGACTGTTTTTTAAAATACTAAATTTGGGGGTAATTTGTTATGCAGCAAAAGATAACTAATATAAGAAGGGAACAGAGATAAGCATCATAGTTCACCATTTTTGCCTGACAGCATTCATTTTCCCCCTTCAATCACATGAAGAAATTCTTGCCCCACACAAGATGTGACACTCAGTCCTATCAGCTGTTCTCTAATTCTGGAGTGATTTCAGTTCATTCACACTCTTTCCTGATACTTAAATTGTAATATTCCCCTCCCATTAGAATTCTTCATATTCGGTAGCAGAGAAAGTGGGGAAAAGAAAACAAATTAAAAGATATACTACTGTAATCTCTGATTCTGTAACTGGTCATGAGACCTAAAATGATATTCATCATTTCCTTTTTCCTGTATTTTTATGGGTTGGGTTTCTTTACTTAGTAGAGTGACCCAAAACTTTATTTCCACAATTTAAAATTCTTAGTAGTACTGTCTTTATTGGGTTCCCATAGCTTCTCATTAGCCATTTTTAGGGAGGAATAAAAGGTTCCTCAGTGAAACCACTGAATTCCACACATGTTCTCCTTGCCCCTGCTATAACAGTAACCCAATTTCCCCATGGCAGTTGGATCCAATTACCTAGGCCAACAGAGTAACTCCCTTTTTTCCTGTTGGTTTTGTAGCATGAAGAGCACAAACTAACCAAATGATGGTCTCAGCTTCTAATTCAATAGAACAATGACTGTTTTCTGGAAGAAATTGTCCTCCCTTGGGAATTAGGACTTCTAAACCTTTGAACTCTTAAGTAAAACACTAGGTGTAATAGTGAGAGAAGTAACTCCCACCTCCACTCTTTGGGTCCTGAACCTCCATATTCTGGCTATAAGGCAGATGGGATTATATCTATAAGGTACATAATACCCTCTGTAGGATAGCAACCTAAACTAGCCAGCTGTTGTTTCTAAACTGGTGCCTCAGTTGATAAAATATTTACTTTGTTATATATTCAGAAACTGTGAAAATCCCACAGAACAGGTCTGTGGACTTACAGGAGCCACTGTGAGGTATACTGAAGTCATGACTTGTTTATCACCTGACCTCCATAAGTCCATACTCTGACCACTGGATCTTGATGGTGTTTTGTGTCCAAGGATCAACATTATTTCAGAGTCAGGACTGGGGATTTCCCTTCACCAGTAGAAATCATCCTGGTAAGTGATCAAAAGTTCATCTGGAAAAACAGTGAAGGCCACATACTCTTCTTTGAAGTGACTTGGCCTGCTCCTTAATTAAGGGGCTTCAGGTCTATGAATTGGCTTAAGTCTGGGAATTGGGTATGAGGCTAAGAATTCTCAATATGACAATTTAGGTTGGTTTCTGCCCACCAGAACTAAGATGTTTTTATTTTATATGAGTGAAGAGATACCTTATTAGGTTGCCCATCTATTTAACTCCCAGTGACCTTATGATCAATTAACCATCGGCACATCTTGGTTATGGTCAAAACACTCTGATTACTACTCTATGACCTGTGTCTTATTAGGATTAATTGTACCCATCTTTTCTCTGACAGTAAAGAGCTGCCACTTGTCTCTAACACTTTGGGATCTCATCTTTTTCATTCAAATCAGGGAATTCATTTTCATGACAATATCTTCCATATCCACCAGCTGTTAGGGACAGCCACTGAAGAGGTTTTCAAAGACACTGCTATTCCCCTCACCAATGCATTTCATTATGATTTGATGTAGGGAGTGTCCTCTAGACCATCTTGGGTTAAAGAAGATGGAAAGGTGGTGGAGCAAATTGCACATTTTAAATCTGTACCAACATTCCCATTTCTCTAAGCAATCAATACTCCTTTTCTACATTATTTCAGGGAAGTTCTATAATCTCAATCTCATTGACCATGGACAACTGTTGAGTCCAGGCTTCCATTGATCAGCCAACTGTTAGCCCCCCATTCCCAACTGTGCTAGCTAAAATACTAAATGAAATCTTAGTAGAGGCCACATACACACATTTAGCATATTCCCATGGTTCTTAAACATTAACATGCATCAGAATCACCAGGAGCAGTTATTAGAACAGATTGCTGGGACTCCATGCCCCAGAATTTCTGATTCATTACATCTGGAGTAAAGCTTGAGAATTTGCATTTTTAACAAGTTCTCAGGTAACGCTGATGCTGGCTGGTCCAATGATCAGATTTTGAGGACCACTGGCTTAACTTAATCTTACATTTCATTCTTCTTGTCCTCATCTCTTTAGAATACAATCTAATTCATGTCTGCCAAGTTCTCACCTAAAAAAATTGGCAAAATGATTGCCTCCTAGAGCAGAACTTCTAATTTTCCCTCAAGGTTATGCTGGGATTTAATTCTCATTATGGCTCTGGAGATCACGAGGGGTGGCAATGAAAAGTGGCTGAGCTTTGTGGGGAGCTGTCTTAAGGATAACAGACAACCCCTTGAGAGGCAACTGCTCCAGGTCAAGTTAGTAAAAAATTTCTATCCAAGCAAAGACTGGTTTCTTCTGACAGTAGGAGAGAGCTGCTTCCATTCTCAAGGCAGGTTTAAGAGGATTTGGAGGTTCTAAGTTGTTAGCTTTACTTATGCCTGCCACTATCTTCATCCCAAATTTTAGTGTTTCACTTTTCCCCACCAAGTGCCGCTACTTTAACATAAGAAATGTGTATTCTAATCACGGATTCTAAGTTAGAAGTCCTGCTTAAAACTTCCATAGAGGCCTGGCGCGGTGGCTCACACCTGTAATCCTTCCTAGCTCTCTGGGAGGCCAACGCGGATGGATTGTTTGAGCTCAGGAGTTCGAAACCAGCCTGACCAAGAGCGAGACCCTGTCTCTGCTAAAATTAGAAAGAAATTAGCTGAACAATGAAAAATATAAAGAAAAAATTAGCCGGGCATGGTGGTGCATGTCTGTAGCCCCAGCTACTTGGGAGGCTGAGGCAGGAGGATTGCTTGAGCCCAGGAGTTTGAGGTTACTGTGAGCTAGGATGACACCACGGCACTCTCGCCCGGGCAACACCGTGAGACACTGTCAAAAAAAAAAACAAAAAAAAAAAACTTCCATAGAAACTTTCTGATCTTCCCTTCATGCTTTGGTTTAAGAGTCCAAGTACCAATCTTTTCTTTCCTTGTTATAAACTTTACAACCTAGAGATGATCAGCCCACCTCACAGTCTTTGTAATCATCATTGTTGCCATTGTGATCAAGTGCCACAGCAACATAATCTTCTAAAGTCATGCCCTAGCTGACACTCCAATACCAGTGATAATTTGAGTCACTGTGTTGTTGTAATTGCATGCCATGAATTACAATGTATGACTCACCTTCTTCACGTCATTATCTACCCTACAAACTTGTTCAAATGAGTCACCTCATTTTTTTTTTTTTTGCATACCAATATGATCTCTCTTACAATTGTTTCCTCAATTACTTTACTTCTTGGTGTTCTTTATAGGAGTTCAAAATGTAGTTTCTTAAGTATTTAATATAAACAGCTAAAAGATTCTCACAACTAGATTCAGTGATAAGATAACTCGAAGTAAAATAATTTTTTAAAAAACTAAGAAATATAGCCAAATCTCCCAGATTAATTACTTTAGTTTTAATGTCTATACTATTAATTCTTTCACTCAGCAAATATCTTTCAGCACTTCCTATGTACCAGGCGAACAAATGGGAACTAGAAGTATAGCAATAAGGAGGTGTGTAGGCTATTTTGTTTGCCCTCCCAAGACCCATCCTTCATCCTGTGCCTTCCTTTCTGCCCCAAGTGGCTGATCTGTAGAACTTTATCAACAAGTTCCCTTACCCTCTGACTTTCTATGAGATTCAGCCAGTGGAAAGCACTGGCAGGAGATAGAAGGGCAGATGGAGATGCAATAAGGGTATTTCTTTCCCTGTGATTTCACTTTCTTGGGGTACTATTCTGGTAATGGCTATAACCCTCTATTAATATAGCTCCTATTGAATGATCCCAACTTCCATTACCCCAGCCTCCAAAAAGATCCAATGACACCATTTTCTCCCCTTGCCTCCTCAGACCTATGGGTGTTATTGTTTTCCTGGTGTTGCTACTTCCTGGGTGTCTCAACATGCCCAATAATTCCATAATCTTGCCCATGACTCTGTGAAATGTCCCTTCATTCAATATCTTTCAAATCCCAGCTTCCTGCCACTAGCTTGACTGGTACAATAGAACAGAACATTTTTTGCTTTCATGAAACTCACAATGTAGCAAGGCAATACAGACATTTAATATATTATGACCAGAAAGTATAAAAGTACCACAGGACCAGATAGACAGGTATATTACCTTAGCCTGCAATACCCAAAAAAGTTTGTTGTATGAGATGTTAAAGATCATGCAGCCAAAGTAGAGAGGCAAGTACATGCTTATTTATGTTTGGGCAAATAGAGTCCTCTGTGTCTTTGTATCAAAGAATTCTGTGAACCAAAACTATTTAAGAACCTTGATAGGGATTTTCAGAAACACATTTAGCTATTTTTGTGTGTCTGTTAGGATAAGATAAAATTTGCTTCATTCAATTTTACAGTTACTTCTCCTTTACCTAACACCCTTAGAAGCTGTCTCTACACATGCTTGCCAGGTTGCTGCCCACAGAAACTGGCAAGATTATTATTTCCCTGAAATAACTCAGTGACCTCTAAAATCTCAGTGGTTTGCAACAACAAAAGTTTACTTTTTTGTCATGCTAGATGCCTATCCCAGGACAGCTGGAGTCTCTGATTCAGTAACTAGGCTGGTAGAGCAATGGTTGCATTACTGCCAGTCTCAAGGCAAAGGGAAAAGAGAATCAGTGAACCATGTACTGGCTCTTAAAGATTCTTCACAGAATGCTTTTTCTCACCTCTGTTCATTTCATTGGCCAAAGAAAATCACATGATTATTCCTCAAACCAACAGGGGAAAGATGGATGATCTCTCAACAGGGGACTCCATAGGAAAGGAAAATAGGAAATTTGGTGACCAGTGATAAAAGCTATTAACTACATCTACTAGAAGAGATCTTGTCAACGGATGGAAATAAAGTAGTCTTGAAAAATCTTTTTAAGCCTGAGGAAACAAAAATCTTCTTGAGATACAAAACCAATTTGGGGTATTTAGCTAGGTTTAACTGATATGGGCAAAATGTTTTCATCCACTCACACATCAGTATTTTGCACTAATAGCATGACAATATTTCAAATGATTGATAACAAAAATTTGTGAATTTCTAAAGAGCACAGAATGCAGAGTTAAGGACACATATATTTCCTTTTGCCTGACAGGGGAAAAAGGAATCACTGATAAAAAAATACTGTAAACAAATTAAGTAGGTATATTTATTTCTCCTTATTAATTTTTTTCACTACCTATTATTTCAAAAAATATTTGAGGGGATTTTATGAGAATGATTCTTCCCATGTATTTACATTATCAATATTTTGAAATATCAAATGGAACATACATAATTTTCCAAAGAATTTTTTATCTCTAAAATGTGATTATTTTTTCCAAGTCAGAATATAAGATTACAACCACTGTACGTAGCTATTATATTAAAATTATGTGTGTATATATGTGTAAACAAAAAATGTAGAAAAATTAATATCAATATTTATAAGAATATATAGAAGGATTCTTCAAATTTCTACAATTATAATATCAATTATGTGATGAATAATTTTATGTATTCATTGTCTATTTTTTATCAGCTAGCCTCTCCCATTATTTTGATTCCATGGATGCTTACATATTAAATTTTGCTTGCTTAAAAAGCCTACCTATTTAAGTCCTATCGTGGTTTTTATTTTAGATAAATCATACCAACTATATGTTCTCCTTCCTCACACCTAAATAGTTCTCAAATACTACTTGTTCTATGTGTATGTACACATGCTCAGATATACAGATAAGAAACAAAAAACAATATTAGAATTATGTATACAAATAATCCAAAATACACATTGCTAAATACAATAAAATTTTAATCTATCTTGTTCCGCCAAAAGAACAAAGCCAAGGTACAACAATCTTATTGATGAAATAAGAGCTCAAAGAGAAAGTGATTATAATTAAAATGTTGTTCAATCAAATTCTAACATATTACTATAAATGCAATAAAATTTTTCCAAGTTTAAATTCTCTTTTCATAGGCTAGTTTTGCTAGTGCTTCTTGCAAATTGCTCTACTTCAGAGAAAAATGGGTTTTCCATTTAAATAAAATAATTTATTCAACTATTCCTGTTGCCACTGAGTTGCCACTTAGAATTTAGTTTGTTGGACTTTTGAATTCATCTAATTACTTGAAAATAGCAACTGGATAGAGAAGGCTGAATAGAGAATGAATAGAGAAGGCTATTCATGAGCTTTTACCAGAGCCATGAGATATTGCTATGAATGATTGCAGGCTATATATGTTCTCTGATGAAAAGAAATGACAGATGGGCATGATGTTCATGATGCTTCCAATATTTTCAAAGCTGTAGTCGACCAGTTTCAAGTGATTGATTTAGAGTCCAGAACATTTATATGTTTGGACAATATTTGAAGAATAAAAATAGGTGTAGCATTGGGCCTGATGTCATCACATTTTAAGCTTATTTTACAGAGAAGTTCTTGATGAGGAGATTCAGTGGTTGAATATGTATGTATGTATTCTCTACTTTTCTTGCAAAATGTTCTTTTCCAATGAGATTCTCAAAGGAAGGCATTTCTCTTTTTTAACAGATTATTATTATAGCTCTAGAAATTCAGAATGTGTGACAGTATATGCCATTTCTCTTTAAAAATTGCAGAGTAGACAGTTTTTGATCCCAAAATTTATAATCTGGCTTGAAAGTCAGAAAACCTGGGTTCTAGTCCCAGTTCTGCCACTAACATACTGTGTAGCCAAGCACAAATTACCTGTTATATCTGTGTTTCTGTTCCTTCATTTGTAAATTGAAAAGAAAATATTTTCTTCAACCTATTTCACAGTAATATTATTAGGATATATAAAATAAAACTTACTAAAGTACTTGGGCCTTGTCAAAAGAAAGATGATCTATAAACCCAACTTATAATTATATAACATATATCTTGCCAGACCTGAAACATTTTAAATCAAAAAAACAGTGAATAAAATTATTAAGAAAGACTCTGGGTCAGGCACAGTGGACCACACCTACAATCCTAAAACTTTGGGAAGTCAAAGGGCAGGAGTACTGCCCAGGAGTTTGAGACCAGCCTAGGCAATATACTGAGACTCCATTTCTACAAAATGTTTAAAAATTTTCCAGGTGTGGTGGCATGCACCTGTAGTCCCAGCTCCTCAGGAGGCAGAGGCAGGAGGATCACTTGAGCCCAGGTGTTTGAGGTTACAGTGAGCTAGGATCATGTACTCTAGCCCCAGCAACAGAGCAAGACCCTGTCTCAGGAAAAAAAAAAAAAAAGACTCTGGAAAGAAACTTTTGGGGTAGGAATATTAAAAATATCAATTTATCATTTTAAAGAACACAAGTTCTATGATGCAATATTCTAGGAAAAACAAAACATCTGGCAATGGAGACTGGAAATGGATGAAGATAGTCTTATTTCCAATACACTGAGTAACTAAAAATGAAATTCAAAAAGATTTTCATCATCCATCTCCAACTTACTGAGACATCTTAACAGTAGCATGTACAAGACTTTGGCTACTAACTATGGAAAGATAAGGAACAAGAGAAAGTTAAGCATTACCTTAGAGACCAGATTGGTGGAGGGTGACATCCTTAAAAAATGAGAAACTGGTAGAAGCACGAATTGGGGTGATGAGGGTAGGAATGTGGCATGCTGAGATATTGACCTTAGTTTTGAGTGTGTTGGACGTGCAGGTGTTCAGTGTTTTTAAGTTATATTCAAATCATATTTTGGAAGCGCTTCACCTAGCCATGTTAGCTAGAATTTAGAGACCCTGGTATCTTTGACGAAGATCTTAAAAAAAATCTTTATTCTTTACTATACAGAAGTTAAGAAGAATGAGATAAATCTATATGGAGTGATACTATAGAATAATATCCTAGACATATTTGTAAAAACAAAGTATAGAACAGTGACTACAGTATGCTTCCCTTGGTGAAAAATAAAAGTGATATATGCTTATATATTCATAAACTCATTCTGAAAAGATACAGAAAAATGGGCAATGTGTTGCCTCACAGGAAGGGACCTGGGGGACTGGAGTTCCAAGGAGGGAAAAAGACTAATTTTATTCCTTGTTCTGAAATCTACATTGTCTGATATGTATATAGCTACTCTATCTTTCTTCTCAGTAGTGTTTGCATAGTATTTTTTTTTCCATCCTTTTACTTTTAATTTGTCTGTGTCTTCATATTTACAGCAAGTTTCTTGTAGAAAGGATGTAGCTGGGTCTTGCTTTCTTGTCCAATCTTTCAATCTGCATTTTAGGTATTTAGATGTTTACATTTAATGTGATTATTGATATTGTGGGGTTTAAATCTACCATCTTGGTATTTGTTTTCTGTCTCGTGTTTTTTCTTCTTCTTTTCTTCTTTTTTCCTGACTTCTTTAGGCTAAATATTTCATATGATTCCATACGAAACTCCTTTTTGAGTATTTTTATATGATTTTATATAATTTCTCCTTTATCTCCTTTTTGACTTAACTATAACTCTTTGTAATTTTTTAGTGTTTGCTTCTGGGTTTGCATGTGACAGATGCTGCGATTAATGCACTTATATGTATTTAATTCTTGCCTCATTAGGTAGGTATAAATATCCCTATTATACAAATGAAGGAGAAACATCTTGCCGAAATTATAAATTAATGTCTTCAACCCCAGGTTTATATGACTCCAAAACATATTTTGTAGTATTAGCAAAATATTGGAATAACCTTTCAGCCTTGGATATAGGCAATAGTCCACAAAAAGGACACTTAAGCTAAAAACTGAACTGTCAAGGCATCAATGCATTTTAAATAACCGAATATAAATATGGAGATTGTGAACAGGTAAAGGCTCTGAATATAATGAAACATAATGGATTGCTAGAATTTGGAAATAAAGTCAAGAATTATACCATCTCTCTTTCTCTTATTCTTTCTAACTGAATATAGTAAAACAGACAATGAAGAGAACACCCTCAAGGTCATGTTTTAAAATATCTTCCTAATAATATTAGCATGTAACACAAATCTTTATAAGTGATTAGTACCTGATTGAGGTCAATACAGTATTCAAAAAAAAAGTGCCACTAACAATGGATTGGGAAGCTTTACATTTTATAAGACATCTTAGCCCCCCTCCAATAATCTCCAATACTCCCCTCAAATAAACTCACAACTTAAAGTGTGCTTAATATACAAATGCAATTTTTATGCAATTTTTTTTGCCTCCACTTTTAACTACATAGTTACTTCTAAAGCTAAATTGACATAAAAATTCCAGAATTCCCATTGTTTGGGAAAAATAATTAAAGAAAAGGATGCTCCACCAATGGATATAGGTATTCTAGTCTCCTTTAAAGTTTAATTCTTACAGTACAAATGAGTATACTGAGAAAGGGAATTAATGGAATGATATCATTTACCAGATAATAAAAACTGACTTCATCCTCAACAAATAACTCTTTGTTCATTAAGATATTAAAGACACATATTAAAATTAATCAATTTTATGCATAAAGTTTGATGAATTTTGTCAGCTGCAAACAACTTTGTAAGAAACACTACTATGGAAATGTAGAACAGGGCCCTTTGCCCTTGGTGACCTCCCCTCACCCTTGGCCCCAGGCAATGTTGATCTGCTTTCTTCCACTGGTAATTTTGCCTTTTCTAGAATTTTATATAAATGGAATCACATAAAATGTAGTATTTTGTGTTTGACTTTTTTCTCTTTGCCTGCTTTTGAAATCCATCCATACTGCTATGTGTATTACTGAGCAATATTCCATGGGTATGAATATATCCACAATTTGTTTATCAAGTATTCAAGGAGATTTAGGATATTTTATATTTTTAGCTATTAGAATAATGCTATTATGAATATTTACACACACATTTTTGCATGGTCATATGAGTTCATTTCTCTGGGGTAAATACCTAGGAGTAGAACCACTGGGTCATAAGGTAGAGTGTGTTTAACTTTATGAGGTACTGTCATACCGTTTCACAAAGAGGCTAAACCATTTTTGCATTCTTACTATTAATAACAATGTATGAGAGTTCTAGTTGCTTCATATCCTTGTTAACACTTGGTAGTCAGTCTTTTAAACTTTAGCTATCCTATTTATTAGGATTTTACTGTCATTTTAATTTATCAAGCAAGGTTTTGATGAAATAGTTGTATTTGTACACTTACCTAGTAGGAGAGAACCCATGATTGTGAAGGTGGTTTTTCCAGAGCAAGGCTTATCTATTCCACTTCAGATGTGCTGACCCCTGCAATTTCCCCAAATGTAGGACATTTGACTGCATAACTTGTGGCAGTGGGGGACTGCGTTCATGTTTTCCCCTGGAGAAAAAAAATAAAAAGAGTTGCATTTCTAATTTGTGTTTTCCTATTTGTAAAAGAATGAGCTGACTTATATACGTTCTGGTTTATTAATGAGTCTTCCATGAATTTGCAGTTTCCATCAGTACCCTATAGTCTGATAAAATAGTAAAGTTGAGTTTTTCAGTCTATAGAGCTGAAGACTATACCTTGTACTTCTTTGTAACTTTATGAAGGTATTGCTTACTTATGAGACCAGCCTGAAGCAGTCAGGTATCCTCCCTTCCTCCCTCCCTTCCTTCCTAGTAATCATCCATTCTTAAAACTATCATCTGCTCTATTTACAAATATAATATGTGTTCATTTCAGAAAATTCAAATGACATAGAGATATATGTAAGAAAGCAAATAAATCCATTCAATTTCACTACAGAAAGACAACCATGTTGATGATTTTTTTTCCAGATACCTCTTTATGTAAAATAATAGAGCATGTTATGGAGTATTTCTTACAACTATATGTGGAAGATGATATTTTTAATTCCATTTTATAGTGAGCAAAACTAAAGAAAAGAAAGTTTCAACAAATTGTCTCAAATCACAAAGCTTAGTAAGGGGCAGTGCTTACATTCAAATTGAGGGAGTCTGACTCCAGAGTGTTTAATCACGATCCTGCACTGTCTCCCATACATATATGGCTATGTATGTAAATGTGTTTATATTCTTTGTCATAGTACATCTCATGGATATAGTTGTATGCTACTAAGAATAGATATACATCACCTTTATAATGATTTCATAATTTTTTATTATGGTACATTTATTTAACCAATTACCTAATTATTGGTATTAACTTGTTTTTTATATTTAAATATTATAAACAACATTGCAAGAAACATTTTGGTATTTGCATCTCTGTACAATTTTCAGTTATCTTCCTAAGATAAATCCCTAGGAATGAGAATGCTTTGTTAGAGTGTATACACATTAAAGATTTAATATGCAGTACCTAAGTTTTACTTACTTCTCAATAGAGCATGATATTGCTCTATTTTATGTACTCTTGTCAACACTGGTCTTTGTCCTCAGGTTTTTTTTTTTTTTAATCTTCGCTAACCTGAAAGTTAAGAAATTATATCACATGATTGTTGTATTTTAATTAATTTATTGATGGGGCTAAATATTTAGTCTTTTAAAATGTACAAATGTTCATATTTTCTTCTAAAATAGTAGTTTTAAATAATTTACTTTTATATCAAGTAAAAAGTAAAGTCCCACATTTTATTCTTCTCTTCAGAATTATCATTGTAATAGTTTAGTATATAACTGTCTAGAGCTTTTACCTATTTACATATTTATGCATATCATATATGTTTAATTTTGCTTTGGTACGAATAGAAACATCTTCTGCAACTTGCTTCTTACACTTGAAAATACCTCTTGGAAAATTTTTCATTTTTCTTTAACTGTTACATAGTATTTCATTGTGTGGAGTTACCATAATGTAATTAACCAGTTCTGTTTATGAACACTTAGATTACAGATTTTTTTTCAGCAAATATATATTACTTACTATATGCCAGAACTGTTATAGAAATTAATAACACAAAGTCCCTGCTTTATTTCCACTTTTTAAAAAATGCTACAATGGACATTCTTGTACATTTTTGCACATATGTGAGTGTAAAATATAAATGAACATACAATAGGCCATCAATAAGTATTAGTTGAGATAAGAAATAAAGATTTCTCTTTAAAGTCAAATTGTAAAATAAACATATAGGCAGATATGTTTTATTTAGTGTACACAGTGTGCACAATTTTAAAAATTAGTTTTCAACCCTAAAAAAAAAAGATGTTACCTAAGATAAAGATACCTAAGATAAAGATTTTTGTGACCTCTTGAAAAATCAGAAGATCTAATAATGTGGGTCCACATTTGCACAGGGCACCTGGAGACAAGTGATTAGTGAGCAGTGGTTTGCCACAGTTCTCACCAATCCAAATTTCCTTATACCAGGCTACTTACCTTATTTTTGTTACATGCCTGGCTCCTACAGCTTTTGAATTTGCTGTTCTCCATTATGGAATGAAGAAAAAGATATCTAAAAAAGATTACAGGTCTAAAATGCTTAACAATTATCTCATATATCAATTCGTATAATACAATAATTTATGTCTTTCAGAAAAAGGGTTGGTCAGCTTAGAAGCAAAGAAAAAGGAGATTCAAGAGATCAATGATAGCAGTATCCTACCAAACATATCTTAGGGATAGATTATTTTATCCAAAATAACCAGCTGTCTATTTTATGGCAGATACAGTATAGAGGTTAAGAGTGAGACTGCCTGGGTTTGATTCCTGGTTCTGCCATAAGCTCTATAACTTTTGGAAGGCCATTTAACTTCTTCGTGCTTAGTTTCCTCATCTGCAAATGAGGATAACAATGGACTCTACATCACAAATTTGCTGTGATATTTAAATGAGTGACCAGCCAAGCTGCAATTATTAATATAGAAACATAAGACACTCATATTCTGATGTCCTTTAATTTATGCTGCAAATAATTACTTAATTCCCTTTTTTCCTAAATCCTTACTGGTCAACCTTCTGACAGCTTCTTGTATGGCATGACTTCAGGGAAAATGTACTTAAATCCTTTCAAGATTTCTGAGGAGTAACTACCTGTAGCATTCTTGATTTGATTATCTGAGTCTTTATCAATCAGTATATCACTAAGATATGCTGCCAAGGAAGCAGAATCCAGTGACAGCTTGCAACTTTTTATTACCAGCAACAGTGTTTGGCTATGGAGAATTTCCCTTAAGTAAACTGGCAAATGACTGAGGTTTCTTGAGGCTGATTTTCAGTTCACCTATTATGTTGGCCCTACAAGTTAATCCATAGTCATGGTATATAGTTTGACACTGTGGGAATTGAACTCGCAATGCCTTTGTAAGGTGAATCTTGGGCAAGTCATTTCAATATATTGCAAAAAGAATTACTTTAAACTCTATAGAAAAAAAGCTATTAGTTTATTGACATTTACTGTGTTGAAGTTACCTTTACATTATCCATGTGGAAAACTATGAATATAGGGGCCTTTCAAAACCAATCATTTTTGAAATTTGGGCAATTATATATAGGCAGATGGATAATACTATTAATAGTTAAAAATAATTTTTCCCTATTATCAGTCTTCTCAAAAACACTATGCCAGGATTCAATATTAGTATGTTGTATGTTCAAAATTAGTATGTGTGTTTAGAAGTAAATTAAAACATTTCCTTTAAAATAATTTAGATTTACACAAATTTAGGTTGGCTCTCGTTAAAATGTTATTCTTAGTTTGAATTAACTCTTCATGCTACATTTCTTGCTTTGGTAGGGCACAATATGAACCAAAGAGTATGAATGTTTCTGCTCCTCATTATGTGATTTTATGAGAGTCATTCTGTCTTGGCGTGGCAGCCATAGAGGTATCCCACTCAGATCTCCCTACGAAAAGCATCTGCCATGGAAAACACAGCTGACTGACAGTCTTCAGTTTCCATGCCTTCGAATGCATTGTGGAGTTCACGTCAAGCCACGCTTCCCCTAGCTGCTCCCAGACTTTGATTATACGCAGTGGAGGTACTAGAACCTGGCCTTTCCTGTCTGCACAGCCCAGGTACTAGCCTCACTACTAGCAGAAGGCCTCTGTAGGCATGGAATCCCACCTGACAGAGCATCCACAAGAAAATCCACTTCATATTAAAAGAGGTACGGAAGTGGGTCATGTCCCTGGGGTCTAATTATTGTATCATATACTGTACTATTTAGATGAAGTGGGCCACTCACAGAGTACTGGAAAGATCTACTGAGGTCACAGCTAAATCGGCAGCTCGGTGACAATAATTTGCAAGGATGGCATGCCATCCTTCAGTATTTAGGCACTAATCAAAGACTTCTATATGGCACTGTGTCTCCAGCAGAAAAAAATACATGGATCTGGGAACAAAGAGGTGAAAGCAAGAATGATCTCATCTACAATCCCTCCCAGTGACCCACTGTGAAAAGTTGTGCTGCACCTCCCACTACTCTGCGCTGAGCAGTGTTAGAGGTCCTGGTCTTTAAAGGATTTTCTCTCTTGCAAGGGGACAGAGCAGGGATCCATCGAACTATAAGCTGTGTATAGTAGCAGGACACTTGGCTCTTTGCACCCAGGGTCTAGCAAGCAAGGATAATTGATTAGTATGAGGAGGTTGGGGTGCTTTTACACATTGGGGACAAGGAGAAGTATGCATGGAACCCAGGTGATCCACTTGGGTGACTCTTGGTAATCCCTTACCCAGTTGTAACTGTGAACGGACACAGATAGCAACCTCAGACTGAGAAAAGTATGATGACCAAGGCCTAAGACCCCTTAGGAATGAATGTTTAGATCATGTCACCATGTAAGTTGACAAGATCTACTGAAGTAATAACCAAGAATGAGGGAAATACAGAGTGGATAGTAGAGACAGGATAAATACCAGAGTATTCCAAGATCAACTGCAATGACAGGGACCATAGTTCATCCTGTTAACCTTCCTTTTCCAAGCTTAGCCTTAGGAAGAGGGGTTTACAGAAATCATGGAGAAGCTACACCACGAATGTTATTATGAACTGATTTATAGTCTCCAGCTGCTGTACTTTTGGATGCACCACTAAGTTTACACCAGACTAAGCTTTTTTGCTCTCAGATAATGACTAAGCACAGCAAAGATACTAGAACTGGGCCATTTCTGTCCAATTTGGGAAGGATAACTTTGGCTTAGGACTCCTCATTGCTCTGGCTGAGACTCAGAATTACACTGTAAACTGGGACTCTTTCTACTCACACTTCCTTCCTTTTCTGCTTTTTCATGTTTTAGCCTGCATTCCAATCGGAGTCTTCTTGCCTTCTCCTTTTCCTTCTGTCTTTATCCTTCATAGGCATTTTCTCTAATCAATCTCTTGCACATCTAATGCTGCTTTAGCATCTGCTTCTCAGAAACTTGTAACGAACACACTGGGTGTTATTTCCAAATTTCAGCAAGAGAAAATGGCAGCCACAGGTGATTAGAATGATTTAAGAAAGATGCACATGGGAAAAGTTATAACATACCTTAACCTTTAGTTTCTAAAAGACCTTTTTCAGGACTCAAGGATTGCTATGGTTTTCTTCAGTCAGCTATGAGGGGTCTTCAAAAATTGTATAGAAAATACATATTATAAAAAAATTATACACGGATCTCAAAAAATTTTTGCACCAAAATAAACTCGTACTAACTTTTTATAATATGTCTGAACAGGATCCACCTGAGGCCCTAATAAAGATAAGACATCAGTTTGGAAAGAGCCCCTATCAAAGTAATATGAACCCTGCTAAAATTGAAGCAAGAACAAAGATTAAATTTATGGTGAAGCTTGGGTGAAAGAATGGTGAAATCACTGATGTTTTACAAAAAGTTTATGGGCACAATGGCCCAAAGAAATAATCAATTTACTAATGAATAACTCATTTTAAGAAAGGATGAGACAATGTTGAAGATGAAACCTGAAGCAGCAGACCATCCACATCAATTTGTAAGGAAAAAATTCATCTTGTCCATGTCCTATTGAAAACTACCAATGATTAACTGCAGAAACAATATCCAATTGGATATTGATCCTATAGACATCTCAATTGGCTTAGCTTACACAATTCTGACTGAAAAATTAAAGTTCAGCAAACTTTCCACTCCACGGTGCCAAAACTGTTGTGCCCAGATCACCTGCAAACAAGAGCAGGGCATTCAATGAAAATTTTGAACAAGAGTGATCAAGATCCTGAAACATTTCTTGGAAGAACTGCAACAGAAGATGAAACATGGCTTTACCAGTACTATCCTAAAGACAAAACACAACCAAAGCAATGGTTACCAAAAGATGGAAGTGGTATAGCCAAAGCAAAAGTGGATTGGTCAAAAGCAAAAACAATTTTTTTCTTTGGGATGCTCAGGGCATTTTGCTTGTTGACTCTCTGAAGGGCCAAAAGAACAATAACACTTGCTTATTATGAAAATG
Organism: Avahi laniger; assembly: GCA_963575035.1. NCBI lineage: Eukaryota > Metazoa > Chordata > Mammalia > Primates > Indriidae > Avahi > Avahi laniger. Next base: position 55,335 of record CAUYSK010114731.1, read on the forward strand.
TTTTGAGAAAGTTAGCTAAAGCTTTAGCAGAAAAATGCTCAGGAAATCTTCACCAGAGAGTCCTTCACCACCACAACAATGTTCTTGTCATTTCTCATCAAACAAGGGCAATATCCTGAGAGTTTTGATGGGAAATCATTAGGCATCTACCTCACAGTCCTAATTTGGTTTCTTCTGACTTTTTTTTGTTTTCTAGTCTTAAAAAAATCTTTAAAGGGCACTCATTTTAATTCAGCTAATAAGGTAAAAAAGAATGCATTGGCATGGTTAAATTACCAGGATCCTTAGTTTTTTAAGGATGGACTAAATAACTGGTATTATCACTTACAAAAATGCATCTCGACCTCGATGGAGCCTATGTTGAGAGATAGTTTATATTTTTTATTTTTATCTTTAAATTCCATTTTCCACGAACTTTTTGAAGTCCCCTCATTCTAGAGAAACTCCTCCAAAAACTTGTATGCATCTAACGATAACTCTGATGGCTAGGTCAAGACCAATCTAATGCATGTTAACTTCAAGTTTTATGGTGGCTTTGATGGTACATTCAAACACCGAGTCTTGCATGGTAATTCTGAGAGAAAGGCATTGAGGTGAGGAAATACAAAAGTTTTTAAGAGGAGACAACACATATAGCAGTGTTACATCAGGCAATCAGAAAAATTCATTAATTGACAGAATTCAGGTAGAAAGCTTTTAAAAAGAGGGAATAGGTGCTGAGAAAAGATTTTTCATGGGGGGTAACAAGGACCTGGAGGAGAACTACTTAATACAAAGGTGCTGGGATGAATCCAGAGGAAGAGAGCAATATTATCAAGCTATAAACTGGGTGACCTTGGGGAATGGCCTCAACATATTTTCTAATACACAGTTTAACCTCAGGATATATACACTGTAGTAAACTTGTTTGTTGAGGATGTCTTAAAATGAAGCTTACAGAGCCCAGTTACTGGAGAGAAACAAAAATATCACAACCCTAAGGATATAGTTTTAGGAATATAACCTTAGAACCTCTTCTCCCTATATCTCTTGGGAATTGGCAAGGGAAAGATATCTATTAGTGGAAAACATAAGAAGCATCTTTGGGGGTATCTATTTTATCAGAGTCATTTACCATGTTAATTACTGCTAATTCACACAATCTCCTGAAAAATGATGGCAAAAAGCCAGAGTAACCTGTTCGGTGTTGGAATTCTGCATTTTGGGTTTCCATGACCTGGATAACCTGGCCTCATCCTCCTATTCCTCCAACTTATTTTCTCCACTCTCCAACATACCCTCCCAAATTGTGAGGTTAGTCTTCCCACTGCTTTTAAACACACTATATTCATTCCTGTCTGGCTGCCTTTGTTTAGAAGGTCCACCTGCTCCTCCTGTTCAATTCTGCTCATTTTTCAAGTCCCATCCTTATTCTAGCTTCTACCCTGTGGGTTCGAATTATGGGACCCTTGCCATATGCATTATATAAGTTGTTATTTTCAAAATACGTTCTCTTGTATCATGAATGTTTGTTTAATGTATTTATATTCCTAACTAGACTGCAAATTCCTTAAATATTTGACTTATTTGGTAAATATTCATAATTGAAGAATTTTAAAACTATGACTAGAGATGACGAAACTGATATGTAGACTGTCACTGTGCTAGCCACCCATACTGAGTATTAAAGCTAATGAGATTATAGTATAATAAAATTGAGTGTTTACTATGTACCCTGTATCATTTTAAGTCCCTTACATATATTAATTTATTTAATTCATGACAGAGGCATCATTCCTCATGGCTTTCTATCACATCCCATATCTAAACTATCCCATTCTATTCGCTCTATAGAACTGGAATCCTCTTAATTCTCACCAAATTCATCATCCTGGTTCTAGGATCCATTCTCTCTCTTGGTTTATTGCAACAGCTTCCTAATAGATGCATTCTCAACACTGCACATTGTAATCCTTTAAGTCACACCTCTGTTCAAAAGCCTGTATGATCTACAAGACCCTAAATGACTTCTGCCTTCTTCCATCACCTTAACCTCGTCTCCCATTGCTCTCTGCCTTACTTACTCTGCTGTAGCTAAGGTGATCCTCCTTGATCTTCCACAAACACACAAAGCACTCAGAGCTGTAGATTAGTTTCTTCTTCTGCCTGGAGTACACCCTCAGTTGTATATCCAGGTAATTCTCCTCAAGTCGGCTCAACCTTCACCTTGTCAATAAGGCCTATATTGACACTATTTAATTCTGCAATTTCCCCCTCCACCTCTCCTGATTCCCCTTGATCTTTTTTCTTTTTCCACAGCACTTCTCACTCTTTAACATACTATATAATTTTTAAACTGTATATTGTCTGCTTTCCCCATCCCCATTTAAGCTCCATGAAGGGAGTGGTCTTTGTTTTTATTCATGGTTGTATCCCAAGATCCTAAAACAGTGTTTGGTACATGAAAGGCACACAAAAAATACTTGGTGAATGAGCTTAGAAGCTAGGTTTTCCTTCTGCAAGGTCACTCACTGCTCTTTGGTCATGAACCTTAACAGGCCTCCCAGCTTCTGTATTTGACAGAGGGCCCAAACCACAAAAGGCCTGGAGGTCATGAGGCCAGCCCCAGATTTAAAAATTATCACAGCCTCTGAGGGGCTCACGGGTTTGGAGGGCAGAGGTATAAATTAAAAAGCTAAAGTGTACAGTAAGTTTTTGGGACGGGTGAGGGAGGCAGGGCAAGCTTCCTCTCCCTTTGCACATCCACAAGTGCGTCAATTTGCAGTTTATGTGACTTTGAGCCTCCTCTTACCAAAACAAATCCAGCGCCACCGGGACCGGGCTCTGTGACGGGGGCCTTGCCCTTCCCCCGGCAGCTTCAATGCCCTCACTTAGGTGGTTAATCCGTGCCTAAACATCATTCTTTTCTGGGCCGGAATGTCCCTGCCACCCCTGCGTCGTAGAGGCACCAATGTGTCGTAGCCTCTGCGCCCAGGCGACCCGGAGGAAGCCACAGGGGCCACAGCACAGGTCCGCGGACAGGCGGCGAAGCGAACACCCAGGCAAGGCCCTCCGGCGCATCACGCGAGCGGCGGCGGCAGCGACGACCTCCTGCTCCCGCCCGCGCCCGCCGCACGCACGCGCACTGCGCCCAGCATGAGGGTCGCGGCTCTGATAAGGTAACTCGGCGCCGAAGCCACCTCCCTCCTTCCCGGCCAGCCTCTCGTCCCCTTCCTGCCGCAGCTGGCGCCGAAAAGGAGATTGTCTCTGCCGGAGCCGAGAGTTGGGGGCCCGGCAGCTCCTCAGAGCCACAGGAAGAGGCGGAGCCTTCACTCTATTGCCCGGTCCGCTTGTCTCCTGGTCCTGGGCTTGCGCTCCTCCTCCTCTTCTCTGTCAGTCGCGGCTTTTCTGGTTATCCGGCCTTCAAATTTGGATTCACATTGGATTCACTTGCGGAACTTTAAAAAGTACTGACATCTGGGTCCCACTGACAGAGGCGTTGGTTTAATTACTCCGGTGCGGCCTGGCCTCGCATTTGTTAAAAGCTCTAATGGGGCATGAAGTTTGAGAGCCACTCCGTGACTCTACTTACTCAGTTAATAACCCTCGGCCCTTTCTCCTTGCGTTCTCCGTCTTGTTGTGTAGTTCCCTTCAGTCAGCTGGGTCCTGGGTGTCCTGGCTTCCTCCCTAGCTGTTACTGATCCCGCCCTCTCCTCAGAAGGCGGCCCCTCTCTCATCTTCCGTCCCGCGTGTGTGGCTCGGCAAGACCGATGTGGATTGCTTATGGCATCCGTGTTTCTGCTTTAGGACTAAAGTTCAGAGAGGAAATCTCTTATCTCGTAGTGGAGACGGAATTGTACTAATCTTATGCTAGATCTAGTAGCTGTTGCTTCGGACTCTCCTCACTGCTTTAGAGTGACCTTTTGATAAAATACTCCTTATTCCAAAAGGAGTTGGAAATCTGTGGTAACCCAGTCCTATTTAGGTGTCTAAATAAGTGCTGTGACTGACAAGCCCCAAACAGACTGGTTTAAATATTTTCATACTCAGTCTAGACTAAGGCAAAAGGAAAGGGAATGCTAACAACATTAAAAAGGTACTTTAGACTACTTAAATATTTGTTTAATGATACGTGGAACCGTGTAGAGTGTCTGAGATACACTGCAACGATGCGTTTACTTTTGTAAGCCCATTGAAGATTCCATAAACGTTTTAATTCAATACCTTTGGTAATTGATACTGGCTGACAGTATTAATCTATTAAGGATTATTGCTATGACATTCCAAACCCTTCTACAGTGTCTGGAACATTCCATTTTCTTCTACTTCAATGCCATTTTTAGGAAACTGACCATAATGTCACAGCAATTATTGTTATTCGGTAAATTTCCTCTGTAAAGTGAATGATTAAGCTTTAACCATTGTGGTTTTCATTTAGCCTAGATAGATAAGAATTAGAATAAGCCCAGGAAATGAGTAATTCACATCCACATTCAGTTTTCCAAAAGTTTAACGATTTAAGTAATGCACACTATCTGAAGATTTAGAAGTGTAGGAGGGGAAGAGAAAAGGGGTGCAGTCCATTACACGAAATACTCTATAATGTGCATATACTACTTTTCTAATAAAAAAGTAACTTACTAAAAAAGGCAATCTTGGAAAATTCTTGCTAAACTGTAAGAGCTGTATAAATGTTAGGAGATAAGCTATATGAAACATAAGAATATATATGTGCTTGTGATATATATGTGTATATATTATGTATTCTATATAATCATGTATTTTTATATATATATATATAAAATGCACATTTAAACCTGAACACAGTGAACGTATTTGCTATTTGTGTGTCTGCAACAATGAGAGATGGGATATGTGTGTTTTAAGGAACAAGTGAAACTGAGGTTCTTAACATATCTTTAAACGATAAGAACGTTGTTTTCCTAATAAATAAACGAATGAGTCATTGAACTTTATAGTTGAATGACACCTTGAGGATTATCTAGGCAGGCCATTCTCTAATTTTATAATGAAGTGTGTAAACTCAAGCACATTGAATAGCTTAGTATCCCAGGGTTGGGAACTAAAACTCTCATCTTCTGTAGGACCTCTCACCTAACATGTACTCAGTGGAATTCTAAGAGGAGAGTAAGGTACTCAGCATTTCCTAAGCTTGTTTGACTTTGGAAACCTTTTGTCCTTAGAGTGGTTGGTTAACATTTTGTTGGACACTAGTGTTTCACAAAACACAATTTGGGAAATACTGCTTTAAAACCATATTTGAAATATTGGCATATTTTAAAATGAACTGTAAGGATAAGTTCTGATCCTGGATGCATGCCTTTCAATCTTTAATATTCAAAAGAATTAGTCAAATCTTTTTTTTCTGGGAAAGTAGAGTAGTGAGGTTCAATAGGGGAAGTTATGAAAGATACTTAGAAGAATATCAGATCTGAAGAGAGAAGGAGCATGGGCTTTTTTATAATTCACTTTGCCACTTGCACTCTCTTTTCCCTTGAGAAGTTTTGGAATGAAACTTGTTAACTGATGGGAGGGTGGTAAAGGCAGGCGAATGTGGAGAACTAAAATAAAAGGCAAAAAGGTCCAGTTTACAGGGTCATCAGTTTCTTTTAGTTTCTTGGGCTATGAGTAAGTCTAAACTAAACATTGCCTGGGGTTACATTTGCAGATTTTAAACAAAGATCAGAAAGAAAGGAAACAGGAAGAAAAATAAAAAAGGAGAAAAAAAATAGGCAATGATATTAATAAATGAAAAGAGAAAGGTGTATAGTGGGAAGCAGTAGAATATTAAACCAAAATAGCATATAGATTGCCACTCAACCTTTTTGTAGATGAAGTGCCGCTTGCCTTGACTAAGTGATATGCTTCTGCCTTACGTAGATTTGGAATCAAAATTTAGAAGTTCCTTTCAGTATGTTACTAGATTTACAGCCCAAGCCTTATTCTGCTGCCATCATATATATATAGGCCATCATATATATATAATGTGTATATGTGTGTGTGTGCATGTAAGGTATGTATGGTGATTGCTGATTGTACTGCTATTTAACTTCATCAGTGTAATTCAACATTTTGCTTTTTATCTCTACAGAATTGGAAACCCCCAAGCATGTCAAACTTTTTCATTAGATTGGAACTCAAATCTTTAATTTGATCCTTTAGTTGCTGATGGTAGCCAGTTGTTAGATTTCTTCTAGTGGAATAGATGTTTTTCTACTTTTTCATAAAAAAAATTTCATAATAAGTATTTAGCTGAGATATAAATTTAAATCATTTTTTATTTGCAATGCACTTTGTATGTTAAATAAAACCACTGTCACAAACCAAAGAGTTTATTAGAATTTTCTTTGTTATAATGGCATATAATTTCTTAAGCTCTTATGAATAGCAGACTGAGACATTCAAATTTATTTACTCAGTTATGATTTAGAATTTAATTTTTTTATTTTTATTTTTATTATTTTTTTTTAAGAGACAGAATCTCACTCTGTCATCCAGGCTGGAGTGCAATCGTGAAATCATAGCTAACTGTAACCTCTAACTCCTGGGCTGAAGTGATGCCCCTGCCTCAGCTTCCCCAGTAGCTAGGGCTATAGATACATGCCATCACATCCAGCCTGTTTTTTTGCATTCTAATTGTGAAACAGTCCTCATATATTCTGAAAAGCTGAGTAAATAATGTGTTTTATTTTGATATCTAGTGATTCTATGTTGAATAATAGTTACTGGCCTGATATGTATCTTTCTGTCTATCAATTTATTTTTTAGTGGTGGAAAGGACAGCTGTTATAATATGATGCAGTGCATTGCTGCTGGGCATCAGATTGTTGCTTTAGCAAATCTAAGACCAGCTGAAAACCAAGGTAAGTATATGCCTTTATTGGGAAGTTGCCTAAATGACTGAAACTCCAACTTCGTATTAAATAATTATATTCTATTATATGCAGTACGCAAAGACAAAAAAAGAGAACCAATATATATTTAGCACCTATTAGATGCTATCTTCTTCATAGAAGTTAGCATTGTTTTTACTTAACATATCTTTTAATCCTCATAACAACTCAAAGAAAGGCATTATTAATCTTACTTTTAATAGACAGGGATACTGAAGGTCAGAGTTCTTATGTTTGTCCAAAGTGAAATAGCTAGCACAAACTTGCAGAGTTGAGACTTGAATCCTCTTACTTTGGAGCTGCCATCCCATCAAACCACATCTCCAGGTGTTGTAGGCAATATTGAGGTAGATAAGATATAGTCTCATGCCTCAAGGAGCTTGGGAAGTAAGACATATTAATATATTCATAAATGATATATGAATTTTATTATTAAAAGGATGCAGTTCACTTATCCTAGATGTAAGTCAAAAATGTGAGACTTGTGAGAAGCACAAAGCAATACATTGCTATTTTTCTATCTCTGTGGTGACAAGAGCATCCACATATAATCCACAGACTTCATTTTGAGTACTTTTTTCATTTTTTTCCCTAATGAAATTCCCCAATTAGAACATATATATATTTTTTTCACCAATTTGCTTTTTATGCTCTTTTTTTATACCTATAAAACTGTAGATATTAACTGCTAAAATGTAAGAGAGAACAAAGATTAGCACTTGTCCTAACTTTATGTATTACTCCTTCACACGTGAACCTTCTAGAGAGATCTTTTTATCATCTTCTTTACTTCTTTCCAGGCTCAATGCTTTTGCACTACTATGATTTTAAAATGAATTAAATGAGTAGTATATGCGAAAACATTAATCATAGTTCCTAGTATGAATATGCATCCTATAAATTAAGTTGAATTGGAATCTAGCAGCACTTCTCTCCCTTCCCTCCCTCCCTTCCTTCCTCGTTTCTTTTCTTCCTTCATTCCTTCCTCAAGGGTACCAGTCTACTGTATTTTTAGTTGTGTAGCATTTCAAAATTGTTTTCTGTTCATTTTATCTTTGTTTTATGCCTCCAAATAGATGGATTATAGGCTTCTTGAAAGGAGAAATCATATCTTCTGTCTTCCTTTAATTGCTCCTCAGTACTTGGGGCAGCTCTATGCCTCTGGTAGGAGTTCACTCAAGGTTTTATTGGTGGACATATGTGTAATGAACTAACCTGAATTAGCCCTGGAATACTAAGCAGTGATTTCAGTCAGATATTTGAATTTTCTTTCCTTTTATAATTAAGAGCCAAGTAATGCTGGAAGCGATGTGGAAAGATAGAGGTTAGAAGTATGTTATAGACAGAAAAGGAACAGGTCCTGTAGAGGGACGGGGGTAAATGAACGTGCTAGGATTTTGTGCTGCGATTCTGATGATGAGTAATAACTGTTTTTTCAGAAGGGAAGAGTTTTTTAAAATGATCTTCTAGTTCTGGCTTTAAATAAGAAATGGAAAACTCTTTTTTTTTTTTTTGAGACAGAGTCTCACTCTGTCACCCAGGGTAGAGTGCAGTGGTGTCATCACAACTCACCGCAACCTCAAACTCCTGAGCTCAAGCAATCCTCCTGCCTCTTCCTCCCAAGTAGCTGGGACTACAGGCGAGAGCAACCACATCCAGATAATTTTTCTATTTTTGGTAGAGGCTAATTTTTTTTGATTTTTGGTAGAGAGAGGATCTCACTCTCATTCAGGCTGGTCTCAAACTCCTGACGTCAAGCCATCCTCCTGCTTCAGCCTCCCAGAGTGCTAGGGTTACAGGCGTGAGCCACCACTGGGTCTGGAAAACTCTTTAAGGGTGAGTGGGAACTGTATTGTAACTTCTATATTATAAAAGAAGAAGCAGAATCTCCTTTCAGGCTCACCACAGGAAAGAAGCTCCCTTATTCCCTGTGGCCAGTCAGACAAGTGGGACTTTTAAGCTTTCTATCTTGAGAAGTCTTAGGTATTTAAAAAGCAGATGTTTATATAATATATAATGCCTACATGCTATATTATAATTTCCCTCCCTGGAGTTTCTGTCTCGTCTTCAGCTTTCCTACTGAAGTATAATAATAGTTAATTATACTTACCTTGTATGGGATCATTAATATATTCTTTTCCTTGTCTTCTTGGTTCACCAACAGGGTGGTAAAATGACAAGCAAAGTGTATCTTTAAATTGTACTTCTCAGTGGAATGAAGACATTTATTTAGAATATTTTAGTGGGAAAAAAATGTAATAGTAGATAGAATATTATGAAATAAAACGTGAAGAAAAAAGCAGCTGAAACTATAGTGATTGTTGTAGAAGAGAATAGATAGCTGTGAGTTGGTAGATTGAAAAGGTTTAGCTAATCTTGATTTAAAGTCAACAGGAAGTTGAGGATTAATGAATGATTGATTGAGTGACGTCTTTTCCCCCTAAACATATTGTAAAAGGAAACTTAGTTGGGAATGACTGGTAGAGATGACTCCATTGTAGACCAAAGTTGGTTAGAGTGAATTTTGGACACTAAATTTTCAATGGGTAGTCTGGAAAGGAAACTATTCCCATCAATGGGGATAATGTGAACATGCCATAAAATCCACAAATCCATCTGTTTTAATTTGTAATAGGAACTTTTGTGGCATGTTAATTGAGGTGCTCCAGGCAACAGTGGAGCCTTTTGGTTTTATTTGATCTCACACCATTGTTACTATGTAGCTTCCATTAATAAAAGTTACATTGTGGTTAGGACTGAATGGAACCTTAAAGGAAAATTATCTTCTAGGTTTTTGAAGCCAGTAAAGTGTTTTATTAATAATCACTATGCTAACATCAGGATGTTTCTTGCTAAGAAGCCCAAATTTCTTTAAATATATTGCTTAGATTATATCAGTATCCTTTAAAGCTAATACACTTAAAGATCTTGTCAAACTTCAAGATGAGAGAAGGCTGATGGTTTTTAGGTAGCATTGGCTATATGTCTACTTCCTTCCTATGGGGATCAGGGGTAGAGAGATTTATAATAATAATGTGAGTACCATTCTGAAGGAAGCCAATCTGCTTGTGGATTCAGAAACCTGATGAGATAAAAATGGGATGGCATATGTTGATGGTTTTGATTGTTGAAAGGGCATTTGTACTGTCATTTTTCATTCCTTTTAATAGGATATTTTCACATTCAGTGGAAAGCTTGGACCTGTTTGGCATATACACATACATACACACATAGATATATGTCAAATTATTTTGTAAACTTTCTCAAAAATAACACAGTATGAACATTTTCCATGTCACTAAATATTATTCTACAATAGAATTTCCCATATGTTTTCTTTGGTACACAAATACCCCCATGAAATGTAAGTGTCCTATGGATAGATAAGTTTGAGAAGTAATTCTTACTCTCTCCCCTTGTTTGAGTACCTGAAAGCATATTAGCCTAGGAAAAATTGCAGCAAAGACACCCATTTAACATTGTTTATCTCCATGTTTTATAAACTTAGTTGACATGGAGTCGTTTTTTTCATCCCATACCTATTAATATCTTATGGGATTTGTATTCCCGTAATATAAGAACATACTTTAGGAAATGCTTTTCTTCAAAATAATATTCAAGGCTGCATAATATTCTATTATATGAATATACTTTAATTTTTAATCATTATAAATAATGTGATGAATATCTGCAAATAATCTTTGTGTATATTCATGATTCTTTTTCTAAAAAATAAATTTATGTGTTCAAAAAATATATTTCAATGTATTTCTAAGTTGATTTATATCACCAAAAGGTATGTGACTCATCTGTTTTGAATATTTTACCCATATTGATATTTGTGAAGTCTTGTGACAACCAGTGATAAGTTTTCTTTCTATACACATTTGTAACTGCTCTACCATTATTGAATTTATATGTTCATGCGTTTGCTGAAGTGCTGAATATAAAATGTACTCAAGCATCTAGATATTTTTCTTACAAATATTTGTCATGTATTAACTATGTATATGTTTAATTAAGAAAGATTTTTTTCCTACAAGTCTAGATGACTTCATGAATAACCTTGAATAATTTGAAAAAAAATTATGTAATAAAATTCTTTAATTGAATAATCAAAATATATTGAATATATTACTCTGCTCTTTAAATGTTTGTTTTTAAAAATTTATATATAACTGTATTTTGTAATTGTCAATATAGATGATTAGAGCTGATATGAACTAGATGCAACTACAAATAATGTACAATTCTTATATTTTATTTCATTACATAAATGCAGAGAAATGAATGTATTAATAGTATAGTAAACTTTTAAGTTCAATGTTGACTACTCTTCAAGCAGTAAAACCTAGATGGGCTTTGAAATCCACTTTCTTTTTCATTGTGTTTTACTGATTATTTCCACTTTAATTGTTGCAGTGGAGTCTGATGAGCTGGATAGCTACATGTATCAGACAGTGGGTCATCATGCCATTGACTTGTATGCAGAAGCGATGGCTCTTCCCCTCTATCGCCGAACCATAAGAGGAAGGAGCTTGGATATAGGACAAGTGTACACCAAATGTGAAGGTGATGAGGTTGAAGATCTCTATGAGCTTTTGAAACTTGTTAAGGTATGCAGAATAACCTATTATATATATTGAATTAGTGTGTAATTTAGTAAATTACATTTACTGAGTTATTTAGTAATAGATAATTTACGTCTGTTAGTAGCCCAACTATTCTTTAAAAGGATGTTTTGTCTTTTTGGATTAGAAAAACCCTAAAACTATTAGTATTTCTTCATATTAAATGGTATTTAAAAATAAGATTTTCATTATGTTTTGGCATCCAGGATTATCAAGTGATACTAAACTGAGTTTTCTTTTCCTTGGGATATTGGAGCTGATGACCATTCCGTCATTTTTTTTAACAAATACTTTTTTAACAAATACATGCTTACTATGTGTTTGGCACATGCTGCTAGGCACTGGGGATAGGGCTATGAACAAATGAGGCAAAGGTCCATTCTAATGGAGCTCCCTTTCTATTGGAAGAGGACAGATAATAAACATAAATAACATGCTTGGTGATAAAGAGTACTAAGTGGAAGAATGAAGCAGGGTCAAGGTGAATAACACATGATGGCAGGGGGTGGCTATGGACATGGTGCTATGTATGGTGGTCAAGTAAGACCTTTCTGCTACAGTGAAGATTAAGTAGGTCTAAAGAAAGTGAGAGACTAAGTGAGCCTTGCTTAAATCTGGTGGAAGAGGTATGAATTAAATACTTAAGTAACTGTATACAAGAGTTTGGCAGCCATTATGCACTCATTGTTAAGTTTTCTAGACAGAAAATTTAGGAGAGAAAGTAGGGGATTCATATATCTAATTGGTACTATAATTCGTAAATTTTAATTAATAGAGATGATTTTTTATTGAACAATTATCTCTTCATTGTTATTGACAGTCAATTATTTGAATACTCTTCGTCTTCAGTATGAAGTTTTATCCAGTCAGCTACCATCAATTCACACATAAGGTCTATCTGATGAAACAAGGATTTTAAACCAATATTTCCTGGATGTCTTAGCATTTTTTCACAAGGAAAAGTGGGAACATGTCTGTCTCTTCCTCTCTGAAGGGACATTGCATTTCATTTTTTCAGTCTTTAAAGAAGTTCAGCTTTTTCAAAAGTTGTGTAATGAACTTGTGTCATGAAAATTTCTAGTCTCAAATATTGCTTCAATGCTGTACTTTAGATTTGGTACAGATCAAAGCTTAATATTAATTAAGGATTTTGATTCAAAAATATATGAAGCACTTAAATTCTTTTAAAGCTTGCTTGATTAAAATAGTTCCTATTTTGTATATGGGAACATTTCATTTTTATTTTAAAAAGAAATCGGTACAAAAAGCCCTAGAGTAGTTCCATAATTTACTGTTTAGTTATATATAGCATAAGAAGTAGATATTTTTCAAAGGAGATCACAGGAACCTGGTTTCTTTCTCTGAGAATATACATGCTAATAAATATTTTGATTATCAAGCAAGGGGAAGGCTTAAAAGAGTTTCACTTTTAATGGTTGTCTCTCCATATAGGTACAGTTATGATCTTGACAATGTTCACTTTGAGGTGTGAAATTTGAGTGCAAATCCTACATTTTCAAAATTTCTTTTTTAGGATACAGAGAAATTGGACAGTTTTTAATATAAATCAGTATTACAAAATGGTGAGATTCACACTAGAAATAATTGGGTTGCTTTAAAAATCACAAACTTGATAACTTTGGAGAAGCTCTGTGATAATAATAGTCTTCCAAGAAAGAGAAAGATAATAAATTACTAATCAATTTAATTAAAAATGGACAGATTAGTAGTAATTAAGAAGAAATTTCCCTTTCGATCCATGCTGTCTTGGGAGAAATGGATGGTTCGCCATTATCTTTATAGTAACCGTCAGTTATGTCATAAATTAATGCTAATGTTAAAACTTGACAACTTCTGCTTTGGAAGTTCGTACATGATAATTATAACTATAGTTGAAAGAGATGTTATAAAGTTATCTGGGGCTAAGTAGTTCTTTCTTTTCCTGTATAGAAATATTAATTTTAATATAGGATATTCTAAGCATATAAATATCAGAAATATATTGCTTCTGTGGAAGAGATTGTATAACTAGGCTTTTATCGTTAAATCCATTTATGAAACATGCTACAAAGATTCCAATGGAGGTCTTACATATTTTAATGAATAATTGAGTAATTATGGAAAAAACGAATCTAGAAAAGCTGTAATTTTTTAAGCAGTCTTCACTTGCTCTAAGAAAAAGAACTGCATTTCTTAATCCTTTGGATATTAATGGAGTATTGAAAGCACTTAGATTTATCGTCATTTAAAACATTTATTTATAGCAGATTGCAGTTTTGTGATTTTCACAGGTAACTTAGTCTTTTGTTTTTGTAGCTTCTCCCCCCCAAATATTAGAACTAATTTTTGAGTAGATGTTCCTATTTGCAAAGAGTTCAGTTTACTAATTGTGGAAAAGAAATAGGAAAGACTTGGAAGAACTTACAGAATTATAAGTTTCCTTTTGTAAAAGTCATGAAAACTTATAGAAATATAATAAGCCTCTATGTTTTATAAATTAGGAGGTGACTATGACAACTAGAGATAAATATCTCAAGCTGTTTGCAAAGTATGTGATTTTCATGTTACTGAGCTTTCTTTTATTCTTTAGAATTTCTGTAATATTGAAATCAATTTTAGTTCTCAATTAGTTTAATTAGTTTAGTAGATACCTGTATTGTTTCCTGAAAATGTAGTGATTTTAAAATGCGTGTTTTCTTTTTAAGTCACATAGTCAATGTACTACTTACTGAAAGATACATATAAGCACCGATATCTATATAGAAAATATTTTTAAGGATCAACATATTTTTTATTTCTCTACTGGATTAGAGCTACTTTTAATGAATCTAATTATCTTCCTCTTTCTTGATTTATTCTCTCTTTTCAGTGGAATCCACCTTTAACAAACTGTCTTAGAGTACTTTTAAATTCTTACATATTGAAAGTGTTCTTATTCTGTCCATACATTTTATTGATATTGGTTGAATTTAAAATTTTACACTGAAGGTCATTTTTTCTCAAATCATTGAAAATATTGCTCCATGGTTCTCCAGCCTTTTGCTGACGCTGATGTGATTTTTGTTCCTTTTTAGGTGACTTTCTTTTCCTCTGTTAGCTTCTTTTTTTCCCCATTATTTCATTAAAGTTTTTTCTTTTTTATTTCAAAATATTATAGGGGTACAAGTATTTTTGGTTACATAAATCACTTTTGTAATGCTTGAGTCAGGGCTATAAATGTGCCCATCACCCAGATAGTGTTCATTGTACCCATTAGGTAGGTTTTCACCCATCCCTTCCTCTCTCCTCTCCGCTGTTTGATTTCCACTGAGTTTTACTTCCCTCTGTGCACATGTGTGCTCAACGATTAGTTCCAGTTTAATAGTGAGTACATGTGGTGTTTGTTTTTCTATTCTTTAGATACTTCACTTAGGATAATGGTCTCCAGTTCCATCCAAATTGTTGCAAAAGACATTAATTCGTCCTTTTTTATGGCTGAGTAGTATTCCATGGTATCCATATACCATCCACTTATGAATTGATGGACACTTGGGGTGATTCCACATCTTTGCAATTATGCTGCAATAAACATTTCAGTACACGTGTCTTTTTGTTAAAATGACTTCTTTTTCTTTGGGTAAATACCCAGTATTGGGATTGCCAGATTGAATGGTAGATCTACTTTTAGTTCTTTGAGGAATCTCCATACTATTTTCCATAAAAGTTCTACTAATTCGCAGTCCCACCAACAGTGTATGAGTGTTCCTTTCTCTTTACATTCACACCAGCATCTATTGTTTTTTGACTTTTTAATAAAAGCCATTCTAGCAGCAGTAAGATGATACCTCATTGTGGTTTTAATTTGCATTTCCCTGATGATTAGTGATGTTGAGCATTTTTTCATATGTTTATTGGCCATTGTACACAAATCAGTAGCATTCCTATGCACCAATAACAGTCAAGCTGAGAGTCAAATCAAAGACTCAATACCATTCACAATAGCTACAAAGAAAATAAAATACCCAGGAATATGCTTACCTAAGGTGAAAGATCTCTGTAAAGAGAACTATGAAAGCATTGAGGAAAGAAATCGCAGATGACACTAACAAATGGAAAAACATATCATGTTCATGGATTGGTAGAATCAATATTGTTAAAATGTCAATACTGCCCAAAGTGATTTAAAGATTCAGTGCAATCCCCATCAAAATACCAGTCATATTGCTCAGACCTAGAAAAAATAAATCTACACTTCATTTGAAACTAAAAAAGAAGCCAAATAGCTAAAGCGATCTTAAGCAAAAAGAACAAATCTGGAGGCATCACATTACCAGACTTCAAACTATACTACAAAGCTGTAGTAACCAAAGCAGCATGGTATTGGCACAAAAATAGAGACAGACCAGTGGAGCAGAACAGAGAACCCAGATATAAACCATCCTCATACAGCCAACTGATCTTTGACAAAGCAGACAATAATATACACTGGGGAAAAGAAGCCCTATTCAATAAATGATGCTGGAAATATTGGATAGCCACACACAGAAGAATGAAACATGATCCATATCTCTCACTACTCACAAAAATTAATTCAAGATAGATAAAAGACTTAAGTGTAAGGCATGAAACCATAAGAATTCTAGAAGAAAATGTAGGAAAACTCTTCTAGATATTGGCCTAGTCAAAGAATTTATGACTAAGACCTCAGTGGCAATCACAGGAATAACAAAAATCAATAAATGGGACTTGATTAAATTAAACAGCTTCTGCACAGCTGAGAAAATAATCAACAGATCAAATAGGCAACCTAGGGAATGGGAGGAAATGTTTGCAAACTGTACGTCCGATAAAAGGCTAATAACCAGAATCTACGAAGAACTCAAGCAAATCAGCAAGAAGAAAACAAAGAACCCTATTAAAAACTGGACAAAAGACATGAAGAGAAGCCTCTCTGTTAACTTTTATGGTTGTGTCTTTATCCTTGGTGTACTGAAATGTCACAGTAATGCTGTATTGAACGTTGAAGGTTGCTTCTGCACCCCTTCCACAACTCCTTATTGAGTAGCAAAAATCCTCTTTCTGTCATTGATGGTTCAGGTATACACATGTAATCCAGGTGAAAGCCAGTCACAACATGGCATTCTTCTGGCCATAGTGATTGAATCAGAGATGGTTTTATTAACCTATTTTGGTCCTAATACGATCAGCCTAGAATGATGGGTTGTTGGCAGAAGAGAAGCTCTTTTTCCTTCTGTGCAGAGATGTGTGGATATGAGACCTAAAACTGCTATAACCCCTTTTATTTTTCCCCCTGAGGGAAAAGTCTTGATGTCCAATTTGACATCTGGGAAATCCTCTTCCCAGGATTTCCACTAGTTATTTGATAATTTCCTCCTTTTAATTTTCTCTTTTTCTGGTACTCTCATTGGCCAGATATTATACCTTCTATATTGAATCTTCATGACCCTTCTTTTCTCACATATTTTCCATCTCAGTGTCTTTTTGTTGTATATTGTGTGAGATATCCTTTTTAAATTTCCTTACTTTCTTGAATTTTTTTTATTTTAGCGATCATATTTTCAATGACAAGAACTTTTCCTGTTCATTGATTATTCCATTTTATAACAACCTGTTTGTCTTTCTATAGATGCAACATCCCTACATCTCTCTTAAAATACAAATAAGAGAATTTAGACGTTATCTTTTCGTTTCCCATAATTTTAGTGTTTTCTCTGGTAATCTTTTCTCCTATGCTTTTTTCTTTTTCATATTGTGGGCTTTTCTCAAATGTCTTGGTTGCCCGTTCATATCTAAGTATAAGGCAAGAGAAAAGCTGACTATGAATACTTTTGACTCTAGAGTTTTCTCAGCCTCACATCTTGCACCTATTAATACCTAGAGTTCAGTATCGTGTAGCTTGGTTCCTTTGTTGCCCTTATTCTCTTCAATGCAAACTGTAGATTCTGTCTTCCTCTGCTGACCGATGAGTCATCATTCCTTCTTCATCTACTTTATGACTCCAGAAATTAATTGAAATCCTTTTTTCATGGGTGGTGCTCTCCTGTTTATTATTATTGACAATAATAATTTAAAAGTTAACATTTTAATAATAATAAATATTAAATACATTATTTAATAAACAATAAGTTTAATAGGAAAAATTAAATTTAAATCAAAATTATTTATTATTATTGACAGTAATCTAAAGGTAAGTTCGACTTCAAGTAAACTAGATATAGGGCACAAATTATATAATCAAAGTTTAGTTTTTTTGTATTGTTTTCTGTTTCTCTCTTGTCTCTATTATCTGTTGACTTTATTCTCAGTTAGGACCTTTGTAATTAGAGAATGGCTCCCAGTTACATTCTTCTTGATTCAACTCTAGTAGGAAAAGCTCCAGTTTTCTTCTTAAATAGCTCAAAGGAAAATCTAATTATGTTTCATTGTCACTCATTGGCCTGCCTTTTATGATTCATGAGCCAGTTGTTGGAATAAGATGACTTCATTTAATTGGTCAGGCCTAGATCCTGTGTCATTACTGGAGTGAGAGAGGAAATCATGATATAGTGGGATCATGTTTACTAGGAATGAAGAAAGAGTGGATCTCCAAATATAAATCAGGTTGTTGCTGGCAGAAGGGTGAACTATAGCAGGGGGGCAGGGGCAGGCACATTTCCTGAAAATTTATAGGTTCCAACTGCTAACAAACTTGGAAACCATCCTAGATCATTCTTCTTTCACTATATACCCCATCCATTCCTCCCTCACTCTCATCTTTCCTTTCTTCCTCCTTCCCTCCTGCTCTTCCCTCTTCTTTCAAAAATAGTAGGATTTCGGAGCCACAGCAGTGTGCTTATTGTCCAGGAACTGTATATTCAATTGCTAATGATTTCTCCACTATAACATCCTATGGGCATGGTAAACGCAACAAGTTCAAAAGTTATTCATTATTTTCCTACACAAACTTGTTCCATTTTCTGTATTTCCTCAGTTAAAAATATCATTTACCCTGTCACCCAAGTCAAAACATAGGCCTTAATACTAGTTTTTCACTTTTTCTCAGTCGCTATCCACACTCTGTCCCCCTCAACCATCACCATTAGATCTTTAGAACCTGTTGATAATACTTCTCTGACTTCTAAAACCTGACCCTTTGATCTCATTCTCTCCATTACTGGTTTTTCCTCTGTACTGTGTAAGAGTCTCCTCCTCATCAATATGCCTTCAGTATTGCCTTATCCTCCATCCAGCCCTTCTACCACATTGTTGTCAGCTGATCTGTATAAATGCTGAAATAACCCACTATGAAGATACAGTCCAAACACATCAGGCTGACACAGAAGACTCTTTAAGGAGAGGCCTTTGCAATCCTACTAGTCTGATCCTGCCATTCCCACATAAGCCTCTGGGGATCAAGTAATTATGAACTAATTAGGTTTCTAGGAGATTGCTTTTCATGTCTGAGTCTTTGCCTGTGTTTTTCTGTACCCTTATCTCTTTGTTCTCCTGAAGAACCCCTTCTTACCTCATACTCTTTTATGAAACTGCTTTAATTTACCTTCTTCCTGTCTCTTCCATGGCAGCTTGTCTATACCTCTACTGTGGGTCTCAGTACATTATTAGAATTGTTTATGTGGCTGTCTTTCTTGCTAGATTGTGAGATCCTCAAAGACATGCTCAGTGTTGTTCAATTTTATATCTCTAGTGCCTAGTAGAGTTCCTGGCATATATGGAGACTCTTAAAATATTGTTGAACAAATAATTAGTACAAAATTTATCAAATTATTTTGTATCTAATAATTTATTTAATACGGAGAAGCCACATCATTGTTATAATATGTGATGTAAAGCCACTGGTAAATTCATTTTGTTTTTGTTTTTCTATTTAGAAGCTTAAATGGACTGGGCATCATAGTGGAAGCTTTTAAAATAAGGTATCCTTATGGATTTGGCAGTGTGACCATTAACTAACTGTACCAAGAATAATTTCCAGCTGCATTTTATAACAATGCTGAACAGACACTTTTAAAATTTATTTTTGGCATCTGCATTTTAGAAAACCTGACTATGGTGGAAAATTACTTTATGCATATTTTTTTAACTTCAGATCTTGGGGAAAAGCCCTAGATTGTTGGGTGGCTCTGAGGCAAATACAGAGGGTTTGGAGTGGGAGAAACATGTAAAATGGACTTAAGATTTTCAGGGAGGACCCAGACATAGGGCTAATTAAACAGGCATGCAGCCCTGTACAGATTGCTCCTGGCTCTTGTGCACTACACAGCTTGCCTCAAGCCCTGTCAGTTCCCAAGATTTTGGACATTAAACCTGGTACCTTGGCACAAGAAATGCTTTTCTAGTATTGATTCTGGAATCCAAGCAGGAATAACTGGCATTGGAACAGACCAGTGTCATTTTCACTTCCAGGTGCAGCTTTATTGAGGCTGTGCCATGTCTGGCCCTTTCAGATGATAAAGTCAAGCATATGTGAGGAAGCACATGATGGAAGATCTGTCTGGAAATAAAGTGTTGGACCATACTTGTCAATTACTCTAGTTCCTAAACTTATCACAGGTACAGAGTTTTCATCTATAAATTCTCCCTGAAGCCTAGAATACATGACTTTCTCATTTTGGCAAAACTGTTATCCTGTCCCCTCAAC
Organism: Avahi laniger; assembly: GCA_963575035.1. Lineage (NCBI taxonomy): Eukaryota > Metazoa > Chordata > Mammalia > Primates > Indriidae > Avahi > Avahi laniger. The sequence continues at coordinate 75,497 of CAUYSK010114731.1, forward strand.
CTTGAACTTTCTCCACTTGGTATGAATGATTGTGTGTATATATTACACATGTACATATATACTCTTTCTATGTATCTATTCCCTGATTCAGTGCCTCTCTATAAATTCACCAATTGACTGACTTTTATATCTTCTATTCCTTTCTTCTATAAATAATAGATTTCTTCTTGTCTTATCATATACTCTGTATATTTTAGTGTGTTGGGTATGTTTGACTTTTTTTTCAAATTTTTTTCTTTATGCTTTTCAACCTCTGGTGTTTGTATCCTGTTGACTTTCTTTTTTTTTTCTTTTTTCTCTCTCTCTTTTTTTTTGCTACCATTTATTTCCAAAGAAACCTTGTGTAGATATCTACTTCTGGAGTTGTGTTGTCTTCATATGCTAGATGTATGTTTCTGTCCTATAGTTTTTTACTTCATTTCCAGACGTGTAGTGTATCTTGTTTTTACTCTGTTTTCTATTAAGTGACTGAGAACACATTACCAAGACTTATTATCAATAAGTATAAATTGCTTTATTTCTTTATTGTTGTCCTTACATATTTTTGGAGCACAGGACTTTATTGGAAATCACACAATAATATGATAGATCTTGAACTGATCTTTTTATGTTGACTTTCCCTTTTAAATTGGGAACATCTTCAAATTTGTAGTGCCTCAATCAGAAATAGTTGTAAAGAGCAATGATATCAGTAAATATTTAGAGGGGGGTTTTTTTTGTTGTTAAGAGATGATTTAATAAGGGCTTGTTTTGTGGCGTGCTGATGTGAAATATTACTGAGTGAATCAAAAGAATATCTCAGTTGACCTTGACATTTCTTGTTTTGACCTTAACCATTTAGAAACTTTTCTTATGTCTTTTATTCAGCAAGCATTAATTCAGTGCTTATAAGGTACCAACACTGGAAAGTAAAAAGATGTATGAGATATAATCTCTGCCTTTATAGAACCTGAGGAGATAAGATACAGAGAAAGTAATACAAGGTGCAGTTGTCATTAGTGTATGCAACTAAAGGATTATGAGGATTCAGAGGAGATAAAAAAATCTCCTGTTTTGGGGGATCAGAAGAGGCCTTATGAGGGAAGTTATATTTGATATCTTTGAAAGTCATTTAGATTTTGATAGAGGCAGGCATTGGAGAATGTTGCACATTAAAGGGCACAGCTTAGCCAAAGTAGTGGGCACAGGAAATCATGAGATGGATTAGGGAAATAGAGTGGTTCAATTTTCTTTAGAGTTTAGAGTTTGAGAAATAGTGGAAAATAAGTCTGTAAAGGTTGATTGAAACCAAAAATAAAAGTCTCAAATTTTAGGTCAAGTATTGTTTGGGCAGTGGAAAGCCCTTGAAGTGGTATTTTTCTAAAGTGAATTTAGTGGGTCACAGGTCATTTTTTTTTTTTAATGATAGAGAATAGAATAAAATAGAATATCAAAGTTTGTTGTTCATAGTCAGGATAGTTATTGTTTTGTGTGATGTGTGAATGTATACACACACATATGTGTACACTAGGCTGTTACATTGTATATATATTTCTCATATTAAACAAGTTCTATGGTCATCAAGGTCATAAGGTTGAACCACTAACAATATAAGATATGGATTAAAGAAGTACAACTCTGTAGATGACTTCAAATTTAAAACCAAAATGCTAGATAGCTGAAAGGTTTTGAGGACTTGAACCAGAAGAGTAGCAGTGGGAAAGGCAAAGGGGTACATTGAAGGTGGATTGATAGGGGTTGACGATGATATTTGAATAAATAGTGACAAGTAGTCTATATAATGTATCTTGTAAACTGACAGTTCCACAGTTAATTTATACAGCTTTCACTGAGCAATATTGATAATCAAAGTGAATTATGATAGCTATATATTAGAAATATTTTCTTATTAAATTTTATAAGAAAAATTTATCCTATCTTTGTCATCTCTTTAATCTGGTATAGGATGGTATAGAAGATGCCTCATATCAATCTAGGTTCATTTAATCAAGATTGATTCTTAATAAATTTTGGTCTTGATGGTTCTTTTAATTGAACATTTTCTTTATTGAATTATATGCAATATACATCAACTAAAATATTTTATCCTTGTAGACCTCTGGAACAGGACTGAGAATCCAGAGATGAAACCATCCACATATGGTAATCTAATCTTTGACAAACCAGACAAAAATATACACTGAGGAAAAGAATCTCTTTTCAATAAATGGTGCTGGGAAAACTGGATAGCTACATGTAGAAGAATGAAACTGGATCCCCACCTCTCACCTCTCACAAAAATCAATT